>WAAF01014675.1:110218-411603 GCA_013400475.1 Tricholaema leucomelas
CTGGGTGATAGGTTGGAGTGGATGATCTTGGAGGTCTCTTCCAACCTGGTTGATTCTATGATTAAGGACCATCCTACAGGTTTTTCTGCTACTCCATCCTTTCCAGGAGGACAAATGTGGAGATTGCTATCAAAGGTTGTGTGCTATTTTGTTACAGTTTTTCTTTAAAGCAGACTATGTTTTGTGCCTGATGTAGATAAAAAAAGTACAAAGAAACTCTGCTTGTTGTTGGCAGAGGTTGAGGGGATCTGTGAGAAGATCTTAGGTCTTCCATTTAGGATGAGTCTCTGATAAAGTCCTTGTTGCTTTGGAAAACTTAATTTCTGGAGACATAAATTCATGAAGCTTAAGCTCAGGAAGTGTGAAGACAGTGAAGATGAACAATGGATGATCTTTAGACTTCAAACAAAGAAATCCAGTCTTTGAGGAATTTTCTTATTAGTTACATGAAATGTCTCACACAAATGGACAAGATGTGATGTGATCTTCTGATCTAATGTAAGATCAGCATATTGTTCTGTGTCTGTGTGTCTGTATCATAGGTCTGAAAAGGTCTGTTCCATTTCAGCTACTTTTCTGGAACTCTTTAAGAAAAACAATTGAGAAGCAAAATCCTGGAGACATCTATGGGGTAAGGTTGTGGCCATCTCTTTCATCCCTGTAGCTCTGCCCTTCACTGGTGAGTCTTGCAGACCTTACACATCTATTCTTCAACAAGCCATGGGAGGATGCCTGGCTCTTGCCAATAGACTAAAATGATGCAGCCAGAAGTAGATCACAACCTACTCTACAGATCAGTCTTTCACTTAATGTCAAAACCAGAGTAATTCTACTACAAAGTGGGAGAGTGGCTTATAGGCTCCCTGGTTTGAGCAGGGTCATTAATCCCCTTCTTGTCCACTGCAGAAATCTGCCATAACAGTCAGGCTGTAGGATATTCCAAACACAGAAATGCTTTGACTCTAATCTTCTCTTGGGGCTGTGCTACTTGCTATCAGACATGGAAGTTATGAGGACAAAGAGAAAGTAAGTTAGTGCTGGCTGGGCATTTCATGTCTTCAGCTAGGAACAAAGGGATCTGGAGCTTCCAGTCCCAGTCTGGACACAGTTTTTATTCCATGCCAGCAACAAAGTGGACCATTCAGCTCTTCCAGGTTGAAAGCAGCAAAGATGAAGGACCTGCTGAAACCAGTGGGAAAACGGAGAGCTGAAGTCTTCTTTGTGTCCAAATGGTCACTTTGAAACCTTCAACCTTCACAGACTTGCATTACTGTAATATCTGCTAACCAGCTTTCCCTCCCAACTTCACAGTTTCATAGGTGAAAAGAGGAATGGCCCCAAGCATCCAACACCTGAATTTAAATCTTGCAATTAACCTTCCCCTGTTAGAAGCAAAGCACAAGATTTTGCCAAGGATATGCTGACAAGTTTGAATTTTAATAGTACTTTATGTAACCATTCAAATGTTTTATATTGTGTTTCTAAATCTATTGTTCCTGTGTAGCACCAATGTTGCTTTCAGATTTTGGCATGAGTTTTGGATTTTGGTTTTCTTTTCATGGTATATTGCTCAGAAACATAAGTTTCCCTGTTTACTTTTGCCAAGTGAGGAATCATATAAAGATTGCCAGCTTTCTGGATTCACTTAGTGGATCAGCTTTATTATAACACCAAGTGTTACTGAAAATGTAGCTCACCAAATAAAAGAACCTTTCTTCCCTCTATGTAAGCAGGGCTTTTTTTTGTTCCTGCTTGCACATGCATATGAGTAGACTGCTGCCCTGAATATTACCTTTTTCAGGTAAGAAAAAAAGAAAGAAAATAAATCACTTTCTATCAATAGTCTGGGGAAAGATTAAAACCTCGCCCAGAAATGTGACTGTTAATTTACAGAAACCCATAAAAGCCAGGCTGGGTGCCAAGCAGTGCAGCATTATTTGTGCTCCAGCATTCTTTACCTCTTTATGTTCATCAGTGCATGACTCGTTGGACAACTCTCATTCCATACAGACAGATGAATAATTGTCTCAAGCAGACATGGCTTTCAGACCTCCTAACTTCTCAAATTGACTGTGTAGGCTGTAAGGAGCGGCTTTCTGATTTATGAAATATATTCTCTAACTTAAAGATCTTGTAACAGGGTTAAAGGTTTGGAGTGTTTCACTAGGTCCTGGTAACAATGTAGGACATGAACACATCATGAGCCTCAAAGCACAAAAATGTGAAGGACCCAATGCGATCAGGCTCACCAGTATGCCCATTAGTATTTATGGCACTGCTGTAACAAACTGTTTTAGTACTCTTATGAACCTCTGTTTGATGCTTCATGGTATTATGAAAGGAATATAGAAATGAGAAGCCATCATTTATCACATACTTTTTGGTAACATTCTGCAGAGATGTGGGCTTGGCCTCCTGCTCCTCAGTACTCATGTCAGGGAACTCCAAGATTACAAACCTCTTGCTGGTGAAATGCAGTGAAAAATGAGCAGCATGCTCAAGAATGCATGAGAAAGGTCAAGTTAACACAAAGCACTGTGGATCAGTTGGCCAGGTGAGTTCATTTGAACAAAGTTATTTTAATACACAAACTTATATATTATGAAACAAAGACAACATGGGTCACACATGACCTGAGATCTTATTTCAGAGGGCAGGTCACTGTGGATGATCTCTCCATCTCACCACAGAAGCAGATAAGGGACTGGAGTTCCTGGTAATATAGGACCAGGCAATATGGCACTGGAAGAGACAGCACCAGCTAGAAATCTTTGTTCAGTTTATCATTCATGATTTTTCAAAAGGTAAAGCTGTGCAGGAGAGAATCATAGAATAGAATCATAGAATCAACCAGGTTGGAAAAGACCTCCAAGATCATCCACTCCAACCTAGCACCGAGCCCTAGCCAGTCAACCAGACCATGGCACTAAGTGCCTCATCCAGTCTTTTCCTGAACACCTCCAGGGACGGTGACTCCACCACCTCCCTGGGCAGCCCATTCCAACGGCAAATCACTCTCTCTGTGAAGAGAAAGACAGATTACCCTGAATCTTAGAAACGGAAGAATTCAAGAGGCTTAATTCTGTTTAGTTTAACAAAAAAAATACTATTTACCAGGAAGACAAATTTTAAAAGAGAGGTCATTCAAATTTACTAGTTAAAAAGCCTTTGCACTGCTCAGTTACTGGAAGCTAAAATTAGCCAAGCTGTGAGACTTTCTAAAATGTTAGAAGCTCAAATGGATTTAAAATCCAAGGTGACACTTCAGATTTAAATTCTACAGCAAGCGAGGCTGTGTGGTTAGGCACTGTCATGTCATTACAATAATGGTGATGATACTCATTGAAGGTAGGCAGATTCTACCATTTCTGCTGCTTGTACAACATGGAATCATTTTGTTTGTTTGTTTTGGGGTTTGGTGGAGGTTTTTTGGTTGTTGTTGGGTTTTTTTAGTTGTTTGTTTGGTTGGTTTTTTTTTGCTTTATTGTACATTTTTATCTCAAGGTTGTAATTCCTTCTCAAAATTTAGATTGAAACATGTACTGCGCTGGAACCCTAGCCCAGTTGTCTACCTGTCTGTATTGGAACAAAGACTTTTGAGATGGGTACTACTAAGAATCAGCATTAATGCTACATATAGTGCTACAAAGTATAGCCAGCAATGAGGTCCTAGGTACAGAATATATACACTTCATGTGTGGCATGTATCTCATATTCAGTCCATTTGCAGCTTGCATTTCTTGAAATGCACAGTGCTAGAGGTGTCTGCACTAAGCTTTGGCAACAGATCTGAAGGGACGAAGCTAACAATCACTGTGACCGAAAGGCATGAAGCAAAGCAACAGGTTTCCTACTGATTCTTGGATGTAGCAAGCTATCCCATGCCTGGCAAGTGGCTTCTCCATAATGACTGTGTGGCCACGGTGGGTGTGCAACATGGATATTAGCACCTGCAGGGCACCACATAATCAACAACCTACCAGTCAACACCAGGAACTGTTTGGGCTTGTGAGGTACCTGCTGCAGAAAAAAATGGAGAACAGACAAAGCAAGACAGAAAACATACTGGTGGAAAGGAAGAAATCAGCATTCAGTTCTGGGATAGAGCTTCAATAGGGCTGCTGTTCTTTGAAAATAAGATACAGTCCTATCTCTTGACATTGCTATTAATCACATGAAGCACACAAGAATATATTAAAAGTCTAAAGTTTTTCAAATGACTGCTGAAGCCAAGCAGAAATGAAAAAGAAGAGGAAGTGAAATAGGCAGGAGCATGTCAAAGTTGCAATAGGAACTCTCCAATCTGAAGCTTGACAACAACTCCAGCAATAAGGGCAGAGTAACTCTTACCTGATTTTCAGTCTGGTTGATTCCAATAAGAAAGACAAGCTCAGAGAAGAAAAGGGCAGCCACCAGGTTTTTGTGGATACTGTGCAAGTTGGAACGTAGTGTGCGGATCAGGACTAGCAGTATGAAGGTGAACAGCAAAGCCACCAGTGAGATGGATACAGTTGTATAAGTGACAATCTTCAGAGGAAGCACCTCCCCATTCTGTAGAGAGACATATTGACAGGGCATCTGAGTTTTCCCTTCCTTTTTCTCCAATCAAGTCTACTACCTGGAATGTCAGTGTTTTCATTAACACTAGGTCAACACACAGATTTGCTTTAGGACCAACATGAGTTGTCGATGCCACATCTTGATTCACAGAATCATTTGGGCTGGAAAAGATCTTTACATCACTCATGGTGAACATGTACAAGCAGCACCTAGAGGGTGCACCAAAAAGGTATCAACCTCCTTCCAGCCGACCCAGCGGAAAGTGTTGTCAGGCATGGGACAATGTGCTCCCGACACACTGCAACATAGGACAGATCCGCTGACAATGTTCTGAGACTCGCTCAGAGTTCAAGCTCAAGCTCTGAATTGAAGCTCTTGAAAACTTAAGCCCTCCAAGATCACGATCCTGACATCACTAACCTCTCGTTTTGAAATGTCCATCAGGACAGCAAAGCTGGTTATATGGTTGCACTGGCAAGCAATGTGGCTCCGGTTTCTGGAAAACAGCTCACAACCTCTGGAGGACCAGGCACCTGTCCCACTGATCCTGCGGCAAAAAAAGGTATTCCTCAGAGTCATCCTCTGATCTCCCCTTGCCTCCCACAGCTATTGCTCTCCAGGGCAGATTTCTCCTCACAACCAGAGGGGACAGAAACATTCATAGTTTGCACCTACCTGAAAGAGTACTATCAACTCTGTTCTGAAGTTAATGAGTAATAAAATACTTTTGTAGTTACTGAGAGAGTTCTGAATTAGATGTGACAGGACAATTTTTTTTCATTCAGCAATAAAATATTTGTTAAACAGTTTAGATATCACTTTCTCTTAAAATGTACTTGCTTTTTAAAAACTCTTATCACATGCAGTTTGAGAGCTGCTTCTCAACAACACCATTGAAGTTGCCAGCAAATAGCTAACAGATTAATCAGTTTAGAGCTAATGAGTTATTTAAGCCCTTGCAATGCTTACAGTTATGAAAAGGAGCTTGCCATTCCCTCATAACTGTCAGAATCATCTGTACACACAGGCAGAGGCACTACTTCACATGCAGGTAAGTAGAGTAGTTTATTATTGTGAACATAACTGATCCTTTTGATATCCTGAAGCTTTTGGCTAGCAGGTAAATATTTCCTTGGTTAGGCTGCATTTATATTTCCAGGATATGATATTGCCTGGATTTTTCCATAGGTTTACTAGATTTTTTGGGCTATTATGAAACAAGTAACAGCTACTTCTTTTACCCTGGGAAAATAATATTGTCCTCTCACTATACACCTGATTTTTATGTTCAAAAGTTACATTTGTAACATTGTGAAATTTGTGAACATTGTGAAATTGTAACAAGCAGAGCAAGTAGTTACCCCTCAATGCATTTTGTTTTGTTTTATTCATACTCTTGAACTATGTCTAATAGGATTCTGTTGTTTCCACAACGCCATAAACCCAAGGAAACACAAATATATACAGATCTTAACATTTTTCACATTTTCTAGTAAAATATGACTGTATGTTTATCTTAACTGAATAAAAAAGACCTAAACAAGCCATTTTCAAAATATGTAATCTTTCCACTCCTAGAGAGTCAAATACTCTCTCATTATGTTCTGCTTATATATGTCTGTTTCCCAACAACTGGAAGAAGTCCAAGGTCCCAAAGAAGCTATTTCCTCTTCCTCCAGTTTTTCACTAAAACTAAGCAATTTTTTTTCACTAAAAATGCAAATCCACAATAGTTGATGGAATGAAAGGTAAGTTGCTTCTTATCAGTGCAACTGCCTTTGGGTTGATGTTTGATTAAAAAAATCAAGACACAAAAATGTATGATCTTGATTAATATAATGTTGTCTGAAAAACCTCAGTCGTCCTTCTTGATATCAAGACTTAGTTTTCTCATTTTTTGCACTGGGCCAGGCTGAGGCATCAAGGTTGGGTACCTCCTTGCCATATACTCTGTCCACATTCACTGGAGTGTGAAAGGAGAAGATTCAACCCATCTTCTTGTGCAAATCATCTCTTGTGCAAATGCCCTCTCCAAAAGAGGGCAATGAGAGTCCTGATTTAGAGTCCTCAGGTGAGCCATGAATTCAGGCCCTAGAGTCAGATTATGCTTGTCCAGATATAAATCTGCACATAAAAAGCAGGAGCAAATACAAGGAAACGGTGAGATTTATTGCTGAATGAAAATGAATCCTACAGAAAGACATGATGGCACTGTGTTTTTTAGAAACCAGATGTCTACTCCTTTGTATGAGGAGTTTGATGAATGTTAAAACGTTTCTCAGGTTGTTGAGAAAAGACTACATTGTTGTATTCTACCAGGAATCAGTTGCCAGTTGAACGCACTGAGCTAAAAGGTTTTTTTCCTCCACAATTATCCTCCTGGTCAGAACTCTGCTGAGACAGAAGCCACACAGAGCCCCAGAGCAAGGAGACATACGTGATAGAGTGATTCCAGAAGACACAGACGGGCTTCGTTCTCTCCTCTGTTTCCAGCATGGTGTACTCCACTATGATGGGCTTTTCCACCAGGTTGGGAGGAAGCTCCCTGTCACTGTGAATGGCTGTGCTTACTACAGGTGTGTTAATAATAGGGCGATTTGGCAATCTGCAGAAGGAGAAAAATTGCACAGTGATCTAAATGTTAAAATGTAAAGCACTGATTTGGGAGGGTCTGCAGCTAAAAGATTTCCAGTTGCTTCCATTCAGAAAGCGAAGTAGATAGATTGTCAGCCTTCCATACAGCTGTGTTCTCAAGAGCTGCTGGCACTACCGACATGGTTATTCTCCCACAGTGTGCCAGAGGAGGACAAGAGACGATACTGTGGTGACAACTGCAGCACAGACAACATTTGGTTAGTATAAAAGCAGCTCTGTCTACTCCCACACTCAGAGCAAGTGGAAGAAGGGATGTGCACAATTCACTAACAGGTGTGACGTTTACCTCAAGCTCCTTCGATCAGGATCATAGTTTTCAGGCAGGAGGTGTCCCAGGGATCTGTATATAATGACCATAGCAACAGTATGATGTGTTGAGTCCTCGGGGTGTCGCTTCCTTCTCTTTGCAAAAGCACTCTCAGGGTTTAGTGCATCACTATATACTTTAGAGAATATTTTTTGATTTGAAGGCTTCATTGTAGGCACTGCTATGGAATTAACAGAAATATTAAATTCTTCCCACACAACTTCAGAGCTACCATTTAAACTGTTAATTTTGCTTTGCAAAGATACAGAAATGTTACTGTTGTTCTACCTAGGCATATAACACTCATGTTACATTTTAATAACATTTTAGCACATTTCATGGCTATATATCTGATAATCAAATAACCATTGAGTCATGGATAACTATTTAGTCTAGCTAGAAAACAAGCCACTTCTAAGACAGAAGATTCCTAAGTTATTATATGCTCCATGCATAATTAAAAGAGAACATGAAAGCAATATGGATACTATTAAATTGCATGTAGCTTTATACATGGCCAAGCTAGTGTTATCAATACACCAATTTGTCACATGGGATTTCTCCCTGCCAATTCTGTCATAAAAAGAGCTTTCAGTTTTGCCAGTATCTCTTCAAATTAACATTCCCCTTTTTCTTACAGGGAAAAGTCATAAAGTTGTATTAGCTTACTAATTATTACATGTTATCTTCACAAGCCTTACTGTTTCCCCAGTCAGAAGATATTCAGCTATGGTACATGTATAATTAGTCCATTTTAGGTTATTCTCTCTTCCCTTGCCCAAGGTAACTTACGGTTCCTCTCAGCAGTTTTCAGGTACTTTTGAGACACTGAGAAGCAGGTATTTCCCCAAGTATTCTCCCCCCTCACTAATCTGCCTGAGCAGCTCAGTAACTGTTTACTTGCTCTCTAGTTCTGGTAACACAGCTCTGCTTCCAGATTTGGAGTCTCCATCTTTCACACTCCTTCCCTCCATTTCTGCAGGGACCAGGGAAGGGTGGCTGTGGGGGCTGCAGGCTTCAGGCTGCCATCCCATCCTGTCCTGGTGGGAATTGAGGCAGAGATCTTCTCTCGCATTGACAGGGGTGGTTTGAGGGGCCTCAAGCAAGACTCGACAGACAGGTACAGCCAGTTAGGCAGCCCCTCCATGTTTCTGTTGCTGCCGGCAGGCAAAATGCCTCAGAAGTATGCACAGCTGCTCCATCCCTAAATACTGTTCACTTGTGTAGATAGTCACCCCACTTTTGCCTCAGTACCACTCTGCTGCATGAGGATTAATCACACTCCCTGGGAGCTAGTCAAAATTGCATTCTGAACAGCAGCAGAAGGGTTTTACCTTTCCTGTCTGAAGGTCTGAATAAAGTATCAGGGAAGACAACAGATGACTCCAGATCTTTTGGATAATCTTCTTTAATCTCATGAAATCGTGGTATTCGAGCTCCCGTGAAATTAGACTTGTCAAAGATGTCAACAGCAATAACTGGAATAAAAGAAGTTTCCCATAAAATTAACTTCATTCAAATATGATCTTGTGACCAATGAAATACAACTGAAAGGTTAAGATATCTGCACAACACAGAGAAGACATTTAAACTCCAAAATACAAAGTCAAATTTAATTTCTCTCAGTTAATACCTTAAATGACATCTAAATGCTCATGTGTCAGCGTTATGTTACATGCATCTAATTACAAACTTACTTTGCAGTGGGAAGTAATTCACAAGACAGTATCTCATGCTTGGAAAGCACTACTGAAAACACTGGAAATATCCAAATGGGTGAGCCCTGACACTATCCACCCAAGGGTGTTAAGAGCTGGCTGACATCACTGTGAGACTGCTAATCTTTGAGAAGTCACAGCCATCAGAATACATCTTGGAGGACTGGAAGAAGGCTAATGATGACACCATCTATAAGAAGGTCTTGAAAGAGGATCCAGGAGATTACAGGCCCATTACTCTTACTGCAATCCCTGGGAAAGTTATGGAACAAATCTCCCTGGAGGGTATCACAAGTCAGATGAAGCACATGATTGGGAAAAGCCAGCATAGATTTACCAAGGGCAAATCATGCTTGACAAACTTGATTACCTTGTACTAAAATGTAACCTGGTTGGTTGATGTGGAACAAGCAGTGGACATTGTCTACCTGGACTTCTCCAAAGCTTCTGATACAGCTCCCCATAGCCTCTCTCTAGAGAAAATGGTGTGTTATGGCCTAGACAAGTGGTCTGTGCAGTGGGTGGGGAACTGTGTGGTAGGCTGCACTCAAAGAATGCTCTTCTTCAACTGGCAATCTGTCGCAAGTGGGGTCCCCAAGGATCGATACCAGGCCCAATGCTGTTTTATATATTGGTAAGTGATCTGGATGAGGGGATCAAGTACACCCTGATTAATTCTGCTAACAACACCAACTGAGTGAGGAAGAATACTTTGGAAGGGAGAGACAACTTGCAGGAAGACCTGGATAAGCTAGATGAGTAGGCTAACAAGAACCTTATGAAGTTCAACAAGGACAATTGTAAAGTCTTGCACTGGGGGAAATATAATCCAAGAGTGCAGCACAGGCTGGGATCTATCTGGCTGGAGAGCAGCAGCTCTGTGGAAAGGGACATGAAGGTCCTGCCTGACAACGAGCTCAATGTGAGTGAACAATGTGCTAATGCATCAAAAAATGGATGTTGGGTTGGATCAACAAGGGTGATCTCACCAGATGAGATAAGTCATAGTCCCACTCTGTTCAGTGCTTGTCAGGATGCACATGGAATATTGTGGTCACTTTTGACTCTCATTATACAAAAAAGATGTGGACAGGCTGGAGAGGACCCAGAGAAGGGCCACAAAGATGATCAAAGGACTGGGAAGCCTGCCATATGGGGAAAGGCTGAGTGAACTGAGTTTGCTCAGCCTTCAGAAAAGAAGGCTTAGAGGAAACCTTATCACCACATTACAGTATTTAAAGGGTGGCTACAAAGCAGATGGAGGCTCCCTCTTTACACTGAGTCACTTTGTAAAAATGGGAGGTAATAGGTACAAATTACTCCTGAGGAGATTCCAACTGGACACATGGGAAGATTTTTCACATTAAGAACAATCAGTCAGTTAAATAATCTCCCCAGGAAAGTGGTGGAATCCCCAGCACTGAACAATTTCAAAGATTCACCTGGGAATAGTGTGAGGCTATCTTGTCTAGATTATGTTTTGCCAAAAAAGGTTGGATCAGATGACCCTTGAGGTCCCTTCCAACCTGGTATTCTGTAAGTGGCATGTTCCAAATCCAGATGTGCTTCTCTCAGTGAAGGATAAATCCACTGCTTCAGAAACACAGCCTTGCATCTGTTAAATTGCAAAGTCAGCCAAACAAAGTAACCTGGATTTTACCTGGGACTACTCTTCAGTCCTCATGTTCTTCCTCCACACTAGCAATTCCTTTCTGGCTCACCTCATCAGCTCTGCCTGTTGTCTAACTGCCAATTATTCAAAGGCAGCTGAGTTGGCTTGAACTTTCCAGTTTAAGAGAAGTCACTGAGTGGCAGTTTAGATATTCTAATAAAAATGAGAACCTGGAAGACCTGGAGAAAACCCTACACCGAAAGATGTAATCCACTGCAAATTTCTCTATGAAGAAATATGCAGGTTAAGATCTGCAAATTCTAAACAGTTCCCAGTTGAGCCATTTGGAAACTCTATTAACACCATGTTCACCTGGAAAAACTGTTCAAAAGAAAACATGCCCCTTTCAAGCCAGAGTTGCCTCAGCCTTCCCAAGCTCATGCCTTTTTACTCAACGCCCCCCCACCCCGGATTTACAATCTGCAAGAAGTCCTGGTTTTTTGTTTTCATGTCAGTTTGCCTAGAATACTGCATAGGCCTTTTTCTGAGTGTGAAGATAAAAATATTTTGATTCTGACATCCCTAAATTAAATAAAATATTTTGATTTTGCTTTGTTAAACAGAAATAAATATATTTCAGTTCTAGGTCAACAATAATCCTTCATCCCTAGAGCTGCGGCACAAATTTATGACTTAGTAGCTTGACTGACTCACGTCTTTGCTTCTTACGCCCCTGTGACTGTGGATATGAAGCACTCTCAGGACAAGGCCTGTAGGCAAAGGAAAACTCACTTATATCAATGGGTGTAGTTGAGAAGATAAGCCCTGACTTAAGACACATGAGCCCTTCTTCAGGTCTGAAATAAAAGCAACAGCTTGAAAAGCTAAATGCAAGTTCAGGCTGATAACAATTTAAACCACCTCTCAAAGGAAAAAACAGATAGCAATGCTGCTTGTGAGGGATCTCTGAAGGTCATCCAATGCAGTCTCATCTCCCACTCAGAGCAGGACTTCCACCAACACCTGATCAGCTTAACATTTGGTAGCTGGGAAGAAGTGGACACAGTGGGGAAAAAGTAGGGAGAGAGGTCAATCAGGCTGTGGCTGGTATCCTTCACTTGAATGTGCACAGGAACACCTGTGAAGTGCCTAACAGTCCTGTGAGTGCAGGAGCTGCTACCTGCTTGTCAGAGAAGGCATTTACTGTGACAGGTGGGGAAGGTGTCTTCGTATGTCTGATGCTTCCTTCTCAAGTTTAGATCCATAACTGGTCACAAGCAGTGATCCCCAGGGCTCAGGGCCAGTTCTGTTTAATATCTTTGTCACAGATTGAATTCACTCTTGGTAAGTTTGCAGGTGACACCAAGCTGTGTGGGAATGTTGACACACTGAAACTTAGGAAGGCATTGCAGAGGGATCTGGACAGGGTGGACCAATGGGCTGATGTCAGTTGTATGAGACTCAACAAGGCCAAGTGTTAGGTCCTGCACTTGTGTCACAACACTCCCATGAAACACTACATGCTTGGGAGGAGTGGCTGAAAAGTCACCCAGTAGAAAAGGACCTGGGGACATTGGTCAATAGCCAGCTGAAAAAGAGCCAGCAGTGTGCCCAAATGGACAAAAACGCAAATAGCATCAGAAATAGTGTGTCTAGCAGGACTAGGGAAGTGATTCTGACCCTGCACTGGTGAAACCACATCTTGAATACTGTGTTCAGTTTTGTGTACATCATGGCAAGAAAGAAATTCAGATGCTGCAATGCGACCAAAGAGCAATGAAGCTGCTGACAAGTCCAGAGAAGTCCTCTTCTCTACTGAGAAGTGGCTGATGGAACTGGGCTGTTTAGCTTGGAGAAAAGGAGTCTAAGGACACACCTTATTGCTCTTTACAACTACCTTAAAGGAGGTTGCAGTTAGTTGGATGTCGGCTTCTTCACCCAAGTAACAAGCAGCAGGCCCAGAGAAAATGACCCCAAGTTGTGCCAAGGGAGGCTCAAGCTGAACATTATGAAAGATTATTTCACCAAAACGATTGTCCCAGGGAAGTCTCCACCTCTGTAGGTCTTTAAAAGACGTGTAGATGTAGTGCTTAGGGACATGATTTATTGGTGAACTTGTCAGTGCTAGGCTAATGGACTGATGATCTTAGAGGTCCTTTCTAATCTAAATGATTCTATGGATATTTTGGACTCCAAGGATTTTGCTCTGATGTTAGGTTTCAAAAGGCTTGGAGGGTGTCTGAAGGCTTGAATGAGAGAATCTGAGATAATACCTTATAGCATAGGAATTTCTCAAGAAGATATATTCTGTATAGGTTTCAGGTTAGTAAGCCATGTGAAAATCATATATATATATATCTATACGGTAGGGTGGCGGGTTCTATTTTTGTACTGCAGTAATTCTTCAGGTGATGGAGCACTATACTAGATGGTCTCAAAAGTCATTACCTTTACTTAGAGATTTTGTCCTTCTTACCATTTCTACAGTACTGTGGCTACAACAGGATGACACCAAGAGCAGTGGCAGAAAAAAAAATCAGACATCTCCCAGAAGGTCCCCATGGCAACTAAGCAATATGGATCAAGCCTCAACTGACTTGAAATGAATGCTCTGATTAGATTAGAAAATCCAGGTGTGCTGTTTCTCAGTAGATACTACTAAAGCAAATTGTTAGCTCCTCCATCCAGCACATTCTTAAAAGCTCTGTCACAAAATGGCAGCTTTCAAAACAGATACTCACTCATGTTAGTGGCAACAATGACAAAAGGTCTCATGTAGGTTTTCTTCATGTTCTGGGCCACGTTGTTGAAATACTCCTCATAGTGCCTGAGCAGGTGAGCAGTGCCACCCTCCGTTCGCTGAATTTGCTCCCAATGCTCTTTATTGCTGGGGTCCAGTAGAGCACTACCCACTTTGATAATATTCTGAGAAACAAAGCACAAGCCTAAATTATGAAGCCAACAAAGCACTGAGTTTCAAGTAAGGAACACTGAAAATGATTGGCATTACAGCCTCAGGTGAAATACCTGAATGCAGGCATGTTCTACTGCAGACACATGAAAATATGCACACCGGTTACTCACCCTGAGATTTACTTGTTACATAAAGCAAATCCTTCCAAACTTTTTATGAGCAAAGTAAGCCCAAATAGGAGGCTGCAAAAGAACCACCTACTTTCTTTCCCTTTTACAACAGGAAATCTAGCCAGAAAATGCAGGAGCAAAACCTAACTATGTTTTCTTTGTCTGAGAGAGATGAGAGACAACAACAGTGGACTGCTTTGTATGTACTCTGAAGAACAGCTCAGAGAATTAAACATAACATACTGTGTTAAAAACCAACAGAAAGTCACAGTGATATTGTTTTCTGCCCTTTCTAAAATGTGTATTTTATTTTATCTAATTTTCTTCCCTGTATTGACTCCTGGACAAGTAGGTCAACTTACAAGGTGAAGAATGACAAGAGCAAATAGTAACTTATATATACAAATTTGAGAGTATTAAGAAAGCTTAAATCATGTTGTTCTCTGCCCATTTTTATACTGCTTAGAAGTCATCTTAAAAAGGAAGTCCTAGCTGAGGACCTGCCCTTTCTGCCTTTTCTTATAAGAATATGGCTGAATGGAAGATGATGCCAAAAGAGACTGGTAAATAGTTGAATGGGAAAGGTGCTAAGAAGTTTCTAATCTTGGTGTACCTATAAACCACATTGTTGTATCACAGTTTAATTCCCAGCTGGGGTAAAATTGCATAAATGATGGTAGAAATTAATCATATCAAGCTTTCAAATAAGCCAAGGCAAATATTTTGGCACCATTTAGAAGCAGACAGGGAAGATGTTTCATTCTCTAAGTGTTTTCTTAGGTTGCAAGCTTGTTCTGAGATAAAAGGGGGCTGCCAGTATGGATGCCTTAATCTAAGTTCAGAAGGACTACATGGCTTCCTAGGAACGTAGGAGACACATGCTGTACTTGGTACCATGTCTCCTTGGTGTTTGTAAATGTTATTTATGTTTTTATATAATCTATTTTTCAAGTTTCTAATTAAGCCTATTAAAAAAATCCCCACCAACCTTCCTCCCTTGTGCTACTCAACCTAGGATGTTACATCTTTTTTCTCATGAGTTTTACTGATTAGTTTTCAAATTCCTGACCTACCTAAAAAAAACACAGGGAATTCCTGAAGCATCATCTGCATGAGTTTCAGTGCCAAATGTAGAGAATAATAAATTAAAAAGGAAGTTTCCAACATATTTTTCCTTATTGGCCTTGTTTTCACTTAACAAAACATGCTAAAAATAAAGCTCTCTCTCAAGACCTGAATAGGGGAATTAATTCACTCTATAGCCTGCAGGTACCAGTTTGTTATCACAGCATCTCTTAGGAAAAGAAAAGTAAGCCTTTTAAAATCTGGTGTATCTAAAATGTTAAATGTTTCAGAAGTTCTCCACTCTCTGTGGACTGTACACCCCAATGCACTGAGGAATTTACTCATTCACATTTTATCCTGCTCCCTCCTTCCAAGGATGTCCTCTCCTAGTGCAACTTGGCCTTGCACAGGCTCTCCAAGTTCATCCCAAAGTCTACATAACTTGGCTGGTCCTCCCAGAGCAGTGTAAGCAGTGAGCTAGGTGTAGCACACCTTCAAAGGGAGCCAGACCATCTTTGGCCAGCGTAGAGGCCAGTCTTGGCTCTTGAAGGGTTGGTCCAGCATCCCTACACTGGTGCCTGAGCTCCTGGGCTCTGCTAAGTACAGGTCCATCAGGACGCTTCAGCTTGGACACTGCTGTGCCATGGTTGGGATCTTGAAAACAGTATTAGCAAGCATGGGCAGCAGCACACACGTCAATGAGAAAAGCTCTACAAGCCTGGCAGGGGTTATCCTACCTTCACATTTTTGAACCACAGAAAACCCTCAACTTCCTCCACATCTCACATTTTTCCACAAGTGCCTGTTTTGCCCAGACAATGAGGGTGCTAGAGATTGTTCTCCAGCAGTAGTCAGTTTTTTTTGTAATAGCTAGGTCTTTCATGATTGCTCTGACTAGCAGAAGCCCTCTGGCATGCATTTTTGTATGTGCCTGCATCACTTATCATCAATAAACTATGGAGTGTTTTTCAATGTACCAATTCTCCAACATCCATGACTCAAGTGCTTCCAGACTGAATTACAAAAACTCTTCAGAGGCAGTAACTGGCTCAGTGTTAGTTCACTGCACATGTAAATGAAAATGCCCAGCTTAAGCAAGTTTTCCAACAAAACTGGCTATGGTATACAAAGCTATTTTATCCAGGAATAACACATCAACTCAATTATTTTTTCATTTGGGGAATTCTGTTTCTGATTGTTCCTATGATGGTATCTATTGTAACAACACTTATTACAATATTTGTATTTTACACACGTGTGCACACACAACCTACTAGAGAATACGGACTCATTTATGAAATAGATGAAGCAATTACATGGTACTCACTCCACCCTGATCAAAGATTAATTTAATTATCCATTGCCATGCAGATTTTAAGCAGAACTGTAAAAGCTCAGCACAGTATAGAGCATCTCTCTTACTTCATTGAATTCCACGTCCCTTGTGGCTGCCAAGTCAAACCCTTGCTGCTGGCTCTCATATTGAAGGACCCGGATCATCATCTGGTAAGCTGTCCTCACATCATTGCCATACAAGCTGTGTGTGTAGCTGGTGGCATTCTGCAGCACTCTAACGATCTGTATGGTTTTGTCTCCATTCAGCTTGGTCTCATTGTGGTGTAACTTCTCATTCTGAATCAGAGACAAGGAAGGGAAAAAACAGTGAAGCAACATTCAATTTTCTTTTTTTTTGTTCTAGTTACAAAGATAACCATCACTTTTGGTACAAAGGAATAGTTTTGATGAGAATTGTGTCTTCAGAAAGGACAACTCAATAAAAAAAATTAAGTGAGCACAAGAGTCCTGGCAGGAAATGAGAAACTTCGAGGACTCAGTCAAAAGATAGATTGCAGAGATACTAAGCTGAAATCTGATTTACAAAATAAAAGCAAAACTGAGAAAACACAGCCTACCATGATTTTTAGATCGACAAAAGTGTTGGTGGTGCAGTTGAAAAGCTCGGGAGGCAGCCAGCCCTTTTCAATGTTACAATGGCGAACTGCATTTCCTGAAGAAAACAAAATGTAAATGGTACATAATGTTCTGACTTGTGCTGGATAAATCTTTGTAGATGTCAAATATCCTGGGCTTTCAGGTTTCCTACATTTTTCAAGTTTTTTAGAGCTATGCACATATTTCACTTTCCAAACTGGGATTCCTGTCTGAGAAAAGTTAAATACTACTATCGTTCACGAATTGTTTTCCTCAGCCTTTAGAGAAATGTTAGAGAAAAGTTAGGCAAGGTACATGATCTGCTGAACTCCTCTTGGACTCACTGCCCTGGTATTCTCAAATTAATACAACAATCTATTTACACCAAATAGGAGAAAAACTCTGCGCTTCCTAAATGTTTCTGAAAACACTTCCAAGCTCAGACTTCTGTACAATAGCCTGCGTAGGAAGATCTGGGACAAATGCTGTCTTCCTGTAAAGAAGGTAAACACCTCAGGTAAACACTTCAGCCAACAGGCAGAACTGCCTTTTGCCACTTGTGAATAGTCTGAGAGCAACTTACTGTTTAATTTAGCCTATTAATTTGTACTATTTGTGAAATAATTTTAAGATGTGATTACTGGCTGTGGATCCTTCACAGTGAATTGCAAGTTAGCAAATCCAAAATTTACATCGTGCCAGTTAACTTCAATATAACATACTGCATGCATCTAAGCCATTTAATTATTGATCTCTAAATAAGAATTATAATGAACTGAATGATACATAATTACATTATTTCTCTTCCATGATTAGGTGAATACAGTTAAGCCTTGGGTTCTGAATATTCATTCTAAAGCTTACTTTTTTGGGGATGCTTGGTAAAATTAATTTAGAATGCACAATTTCTCTCAGTACTCTTGTCTGCTAGCCTGTTTGCTAAGGAGAGACATGGGGTCAACCACATGAAGAGTGCAGAAGACATATTTTAATTCAACTTTTTACTCTTTAAGAATGTAAATATTCTTCACTTAAAAAAAAAAATTCATCAATTCTACCTCCTAAAATCCTCAGAAAGAAACCTGGCTGGCCACAAATCTGCACACCTATAGGCAGTGACCACCTCCCAGTAATATTTGGGGAAATCATATAACCATTTATAACTTGCTGAGCCTGAGGAGTCCTTGGAGCAGGTAGTTAACAGGCCCGGAAACGAGGCAGAGGTTTCATGTCCCACACAAGGGCCTTCTGAAAAGGCTGTGAACTCCATTAAAAAATAGCTGATAAATCTTTCCAGGGACACGTGTGAAAGAGCAGGTTGTCATTTCCTTGCTGTCCAAAACATCACAGGCCACATGCTTTATAAAACGCACTTTTCAGCTGTCTGACTTATGGGCTAGAGAAAAGATGGCAAGTGGGAATATGTGAATTCTGTCACAACTCTTTGCTTTATTAGTCTGCAACGCTAGTAAAGCAATCATCACATGAATGATTTTCCTCATTTTATCCTTTCCCAGAGAGCTGTATCACTAAAGAACACATATAAGTCACTAGAAACTAAGTTATGTGTGTCAAAATTGCTTGGTAAACAGAAAACTGGACTATGCTTTTTTGGAGAAAAAAAAAAAAGATAAGGAATTTCTGCTCTTTATATGTGATTACCTGCTGCAATTTTGTATTTTTTTTACTGCTACTATTTCAAATGTATTTCAACAGTTCTTGAGTTTCAGCTAGCAACATTTTTCTGCTTGTGATATGCATAAGCTACGCTGTAATCTCCAGACCCAATGAATTAATGTCATTCTCTATGTACACATTTTTTCCTCTCTCTTTTTCTTTTCAAACAGGCATGTTGATAAATGTAGTTAATGTTTCACCCAGGATACTTACCCACTGATCCCTTAGGACATGGCACAGCAGCTGGCTGGCCAAACTTGGTCTGTGGCCACCAAATACCAGCCTCAAAAGCTTTGGGACAGCCATTATAAATTACTGAAAGCAGAAAAAGAAATGATAAAATCTTTCTGACAAGGTAAAAATCACAACAAGGAGGTGTTTCTACCTGCCTAAAGGGCCTTCAGAACACCCGTCCTTTGCAGCACCTTCTAAGCTGTAACCCATCTACTGCTTCTTATCCAGCAGTGTAGGCAAACAGGTATAGGCAGAGGAGAGCTTGGGATGATTATAAGGCTCTGAATTTTGGCTCTGCCCATCTCTGTTTGCTCCTTTATTGTGGAAAAATGATTCTCTTTCATTTCACCCACACATTGTGGAGAGATGGCTGCTGCAGCAGCTTTGTGCTGATCACAGGAGGAAGGTAGGTAAGTGGGAGGAAATGCAGGATAGGTGAGACAGGGAAGAAAGGCAGAGGGCACAAGGTGTGCAGCACAGCCTCTGTGGGCAGCAAGTGCAAGGGTTCTTGCATGCTTCTTCAGTTGCAGCACACCAAAACAATGCTGAACTGGAAGATAAACTCAGGTCTTAAGTAGACTTGGATTAGCGTTGTGATCTCTCCACTCCAGGCTTGTTTTATTTCCATTTAATGAAAATAAAAGAAATATGAGCTTTTATTTTCCCCAGCTCCCATAAGCCATATTGGCACAACCTTATGAGGAGAGGCGCATGTTTAGGTTACTGCAGCTCCCACTGCCCCCACTGGGGCCCCCTCGCAGGACTCAGATGCACCCTAGAATGCAGCTGCATGGCCACCTCTGTGCGCTTCCCATCTGCCTGCTGCTAGCAGGTCTGATCCTGCAACTACAGCCCAGCTGATGAGCAGCACTTGCTGAACAGGAGGTACCTTCACAGCCCTTCACAGTAACTTCAGCAAATGGGTTGTCACAGCGGTTGCACTGCCGCCCTATGACACCGGGTTTGCAAGGACACTGTCCTGTCTCCATGTCACAGGTGCGTGTGTGAGAGCCGGACGGGAAGCAGTCACAGGGGTAGCAGGTGTCACTGCTCTGGGGCCTGTAGTAATTTGCCTAGAAAAAAAGCAAGATGAAAGATAGGAGCTATTTGACTTACATTCCAAAGTGCTTGTGTTTCTGAGATCCTGCTCTAGTAGTATGTGCATTATAAAAGGACTGGTTTTGTAAGGCATGCTGGGGAAATGGCTGGGCTGCTCTGGGACACAAAGACACAGGACTTGGATCACTGCTGGTAGTGAGGGCCGAGGGCCCATGTTATTCCTCATGTACTTGCCACCAGTGCCCGGCAAAAGTATTCTTGGAGGATTTGCAGTTTTCTCTGCTTTGCAATTCCACTCTTGTATGGCATGAACAAGTGCCATCCATTTGTGCTTCATGAACAGGGTGGGGAGCAACCAATGACCGCATATTCAAATTGCATCTGTAAATGCTTTTGATCTGAGACGTTACGCAACTACATAAGAGCATGGTGGTGGCACTCCACTGACTCGATTTAACACCACAGTTGCTGTGTGTCCTGCTGGCATTTCAAAAAGGGCTACAGGGCCAGATTCACTGCTGATGGTCTGCACAGTCACAGCTCTTCTGATCTCATTCAAGCCTATTGTAAAACCTATTCTGAGAAGTCTTTTGTAAAACTTACAGGAGGGAAGTGCCTCCCCTCCTGTGTCCCCTGTCTGTCCCTGGCTGCCTGGGCCAAATTCCTCTCAAACTTAACAGAGCTGGCACTGAAGAAAGCATTTAGCTTCTCGTATTACTTACCTCTTTCCAGATGCCAGGCCTTTTGCTGGCCACTGCACAGAGGAGAGCTTCATGCAACTAGTCTGATTTGTTTTGTGGCTATTACTCACTTGTGATACACAAGCCACCACCGGCACTCTTCCTCTCCCAGGCCTGATCTCCCCTGATAAACCAGACTGTGCTTCAGGGAGATCAGAGCCAGGCTTTCACCCCCTCAGTTTTGCTTTCCAAATGCAAATAAGATAAGAGCTGCACTGTATGATTTTGTGAAGGCTGGTGCCAGGAAAATGTTCTAGGTAAAGATTAACTTCACTTTGCGCATACATATATGTTACAAAGCACAATTGTGTGTACCTTGTCTCAAGGTACTCACTTGTAGTTATTGATGGTACAGCTACTTTGACTTAAGACTGGTTTAGTTTTCTTACCTTGCAGTGGCATTCTCCATTGGTCTTATTGCAATCAGAATCAAACCCTTTACTAGTTTCACAATTACATGGGCCACAGATGGGATTGCCCCACCAGCCTCTGGGACAAGGCAGGTCAATTCTAGAAAAGAAAATCAAATTGAAAGAAAGTTCTTTTAAGCTTTCCATTAGAAAGTGGGGAAAAAATTGCTTTGAGCAAAATCTGCACTTGAGTCTATCGGCTTAATGAGTGTGCTTTATCTGACTGTAGCGGCTAATAATCAACACAGATATAAATACAAACATACTGTAATAAATAAAGATAAAATATCAGTGCTGCAAAACCCTAAGAGGAATGATTCTCTAAATATTTTCCAATCCAGCTCTTCTTTTGAAGAGATATAGATCTGTACAAGCAAATCAAGTGCTCTTTTCTCTTGCAGAGGGTGTTGGGGCCCACATAGCCCAGTGGAAGTGGTCTTAGTCTCACCAGCCTCAGTCCTCTGATGGAGAAAGTCGTGCCTGGTGCAGGCTGAACAGCCCATGTTGGGGTGTGTCAGCACTCAAGCAGCTTGGGCAACTTCAAGTGGTTTACCTGCTGCCACAAATAGCCTCAGAGTACAGCTCCCAACATTTTATATCCTGCTCCCTGAACTCACGAGCTCCTGTCTGAGCCCTGCTTTGGGCAGAAGTGCTTATCCAACCTGTGGGAACACTAGCTCAGGTGTAAAGCTGGCTGCATGCTCACCCTACAGAAAAAGTCACTACTTTTAGACAACTGGGTTCCTCAGCCAACTCACTACAAGGTCTGAAAAGCCTTGGTCTGCCACAGAGGAAGAGGAGGACATGTGCAGCTGGGGACATGGAATGGGGAAGGGTGGCGGCTTTAATCCAGGCTATGAATCCAAATTATGACTCACACTCATCGGAGGCTGTGCAACAACTGAAAAGACACCCTTGCTGAAGGATACTCATTTTTGCTAGTTCTTTTTCTTCTGGGTGAGCTTCCGAGTAGATTCATCCCACAGATGCCCCAACACCAGTGAGTGTAAGGAGAGTTCTTGGGATGGATCAGTGCAGCAATCAGGGCCTCTGCTAGCTGGAACTCTTCATCAAACATTAGCCTGAAGCTCAATGCTGCTGAGTCTGTGATCAGCATAATGCACAAGGAATCCCCTTCCTGCTGCTCATTTTAGGAAAGAAAACCTCTTTGCTGTCTGTTTCAAAGACCACACTGAATTTTGTTCACCGTAGTTATCAGTTTCGCACTTCTATGCTTTATAACATAACGTTGCACTTGACATGATGTCAGCAGATAATGACAAGGGACAACTCTGCATCGCTAATGCAGAGGAATGAAAGATGAATCTGGCAATAGCACAGCTAACATTTGCAAGCCCACACAACAAAAGGCAGAGGAAACAATCTTGTGGTTTTCAAAGGCAAGGAAGCATCACATGAGCTATTCTCAAATGGGCAGCCAAACGCACTTCATTTGCACACCATGAATGGCCCATATTACAGTAAATAAAAGTGCCATCTCTAGGATAAGGCTGGCTGCTGAATGCTTATCTGAGACAAGAAAGTTGGTGACGAGGGAGTTGGCACGTTTCTGCCACACAGCAACAGGACACAGGCTTCTCAGACTGCCCAGAAGATACAGCTTTTTGCCAGTTCAGGGACTGGACCCAAACTGCAAAGCCGTTTTATCTGGCCACAGGCCACGGGTGCACAGCTCTGTGTGTGTGCTGGGGGAGCTGGTGTGTGCTAGGGGAGCTGAAGGAAAGATGAAGAGCAACTCAGGCCAAGCCCACTGACGAGATACAGGTCAGATGCAGTGCTGTGTAGCACAGCACACTTTGTTGAGAATCTAAGTTGATGGTCATACTGATCATTGCCTGATCTCTGGGAAGACAGCTCAGGAGTGCCAAAGGGCAGGAAGCCTGCAAATACCATCCATTATGAACACTCAAATTGCAACAGGAAAGCTAATGGAAGCAGAAAACGAAGCAGAGAAGACTGCTACCTTAGGAGAAGAACTATCTGTAAAGATCAAGAAACCAAGACCAAATATAATTCTCTTACTTGCTCTCGCAGTACTGCCCATAGTAGCTCTGTCCACATTCACAAGTGTAGCCATGGGATGAGCTAGGTTTGTGCACACATGTGGAGACATGTTCACATGGGTTCAAGTTACATACATCAACACAGTCTCTTCCGAAGTACCCTGGGGAGAAAAGGTCATAAAATTACAGCAAGTATTGTAATTTATGATTTGTAAGTCTCCAAAAGAACCATCTATTTTGCTTATACACTAATAATATATCTTCAATAGTCAGTAGATTTCCCTTGAGCTACTGTCAGAAGGAAAGTTCTTTTTTCTCTCTCAGTAAAGAAGAGGTAGTGGACCATTTTTTTTGCCAGTTTGTTAATGTGCTTGTGGCATCCTTATGCCTTTGGTTCCCAGTTTTATATTCAGGAAATGTGTTACAAACAGTTTGTATTCTCTTCCTGCGTGTATGGGAGGACGCTGTGCTGAGTGCTGGCTACACGCACCAAAAGAGAGAAAACATTTGAAGTATCTCAATTAAAATGCAGACTGTAAGGCTGAAATTCAACTGCAGAAAAGGCTGGGAAAGGAAGAGAAAAAAAGAAAGAGAAACCAGACCAAAAAAAACCAAGGAGGTGCAGAGTTTTCTGTGCCCTTTGGTCCAGAGACAGTCTTTCTGTTTGGCTGATGTGTTGTGTAGAAAAAATTACTTTTAGTCCATGATTGCAGTTTCAAGGGTGCTACAGTAAGATGGAGAAAGGTAATAATGACTGGAAGAGAAAGATTCAGAAGAAGACCACTTTGCAAGCACACTGTTGCTGCTGCTGCTATTCCTTGGATAAGTGCATGAAGAAGTGACCTAGCACCTGGATGACTGCATGGGATGATTACCTGGGTCACAGATGCAGGAGTAGCTGTCCCAGTCATCACTGCAGTAGCTGTTCTGTGGACATGGGTTGGAATCACAGGGATTATCCACTTCGCAGCCCTCCTTCACATTGATCTTTATAGCTTGTTTCATGTTGAGTGTAGCTATATTTGTAGATGTCTCTCCCATTCTTACTCCCTGGTGACAAAAGACAATTATTTTAAAATGAATTCATTTAGAAGAGAACACTACATGTTTCATTACTCCCATTAATCCAATTTCAAAAGACAATTAGTTTAAAATTAGAGTTAATTTCAAACAGAGTACTACATATTTCACTACTTCCATTGATTGAAAAGGTCACAGTTTAAAGAAACATCACATCATGAGCCAAACCCAGAGTTTTTTCAAGTGCTGTTCCCCTGTAAGACTGTAGATATTTTGATCTGCAGATATTTTGATGAAGGACACAGAAATGTTTGAGGATGGATGAAAAATAAATACTCCACATTTTCACAGGAGTGCTTTCTTAAATGTTCATACTTTGTTGCTTTACTCTTTATTTCATACCTGCATACAGCCATAAAAACCCTGCTGAACAGAGACTTGGTCTTTGGAGACACCTCCCACAATGATGCTTTTCATTTTCAGTCCAGGTAGTTGATTTCCAATTTGCACAGTACTCTGTTGAGAAAAAGGACAGTTGGTGAGAAGCACTATCACCCTCTGGGACACAGTCTACTCTCTGTATTGATAGAGTCAAGCAGTAGCTGACAGTAGATTACAGAAAAAATATCAAAGCAGTGAGGAGCTAGACATCTGAATGTGACGTTTTACAGACTTGTTCATATCTTATAATTAGGCTTAATAAATTAATATAACTTCATTGGACACAAATCACTGCGGAACATGGCTCACAGCTTAATTATTTTTTCCACAATCTCTTATGCTACTTTCTCCTAGAAACAGTTCTGTAGTGCTTAGAGGCAACATTATGCTGCTGCCTTACCTGGTACATCCCGTAGTCCAAGGACATGACAGCAAGATACTTGATATCTTTACCATCTTTAGCACTCTTCAGCTCTATTAATAAATGATGCCATTCCCCATCGCTGACTCGTAGCTGTCTCATCTTCAAACTAGCAACCTGGCTCAGGCCACTGTACACTTCAAACTGCACGTAGTTGTTCATTATCTGTTGAAAAAAATAATTCTATTTGTTTGCTACTATTTGTATTTGATGCAGAAGTGAGCAGAGGGCAAGATAATAATGTTTCCCAAGACAATCCAGGGCAAAAAAGCCCAAACAGTAAAGAAGGGAACACTTGGAATAACTCTCCATATAACTTTGGATGTTAAGACTCCAACTTCTCCTACAGACAAAAAAACCCAAAACGATTGAGAGACACATTTTTTTTTCATCTACAGTAATGCACACTACTACCTCTGTTTCAAAAAAAAAATACAATCTTATATCAACAAACTGGAATTTTACAATGCGATTTTGATCAATGATCTTTTGATCTTTGTAAAAGGTCAAAGAAATACTTTGTACTTATCGGTACACATTTAGCTGAGTGGATGAAGTTGTGTAGTTCATGCGGCCGTGTCTGCTGATGGGGAAGAACTTCTTAATTTTATTCTATGCATAGGCAGTCACATTTTTACCTGAATGTTGATCTTGGATGCAGCCCCAGCATTGGCTTGCATTAACATGCCATTGACCTTCCGAGTTCTGAACATCAGCCCAATGTACCACGGCACAGAGATGGTAATATCAAGGTCACTCCAAATGATAATGCTTTCACCACTGAAACGCTGAGGAGAAGGCATTGCTGTAAATCAAAACAGGAGAGAAACAGCTGATACCCTTCAGGACAAAAGTTAAGAGAAGAAATGACACTATGTTGTGGTGATGGTGTAAAGCAGCTAGTCCCTTTTTCACTACTCACTCTGGAATAGTTACTATGAAACATCTGATAACAATGAAAATCCACAACCTACCCTTATTTTGGGGTAAATACTTTGTCTCAGTGCCTGCACTCCAAGGCAGCACACCTCCGCACTACTATGGCATTATGCAGGTGAGAAATGTTCCTAGAAAGATAAGCTCAGGATCTTTGCTGATACGGTTCTGCTAATGAGTGGGTGGAGAGAGCAGGAAATACAAGGGCCACAGTTGCTGCAGATGTTTTCAACATACCCTTGATTCCTTGCTTCTAATTAACAAATTAAACACAGAGGAAAAGGCTGGGAGGCAATGCAAAGTATTAATTAATTATAAATACTCCAGGACCAGATTATTCAGCTGTCTCAGATGCACAAACTTTTCACAGGGAGAAAGCTTGTGTGGAGTAGTCTAAATTATCTGCCTTAAATATCTCAAATGACCGCTGAAGAGTTGCCTTCCTCTCTAACCCTGCATGAACATATCTCCTGCATGGAGAGACCGATGACAACCTTCAACAGAAAGCACTTTGCTAATGGAAAACAGGGGAACGCCCGCTCTCTGGACTTTTAAATGAGTTACCTCAGGTAATAGGAGCTACAGTAACGTGAATTGGTTCATTCCACTGATCAGATGCACAAATTAAGCCATGGGAACTACGTTCTATTTGTGGCACCTCATATGGCACCTCCACCATACACAGCATCTTGTAGTGGGATTTACTCCTGCCTGATTTTCTCAGTCATGAGCATACCGGTAAGTTCATGGTAGCATTTTGCAAGTGAAAGCAAACCTCAGAGACTGAGTGCAACCACCACAGATTAGCACTCAGCCTTGTATCTTGTTAGGTGGTGAGCCCATGTGGATGGCCATTGAGATGACAGGTCTTAACAACCTCCTTGCCTTTCTGCTCTACACTACCATATCTGCTGACTCCTCTGGAATTTCTGTTAGTAGGAAGGTCAGGTATGTACAGTTGTGTACATGTTACTATAAAATGGCAAGTCCTTAGAAACAGTGAAGCAATTACATCATAGCAGAAGATGGAGTTAGGTTGACATAAAACTGCATTTTGGGGAAGAAAAAGCTGAACACCAAAATTCTGGTATGTCTGCCTTGCTGGTCTCTATAAAAGGGAAGGCTGAGGCAGTGGAGAGTGCAGGAGTTGGAGAAAAGTACCAGCCCTTCAGCTCCATATTCGTGAGAAACATGATCTCAGAGACTAATGGAGTACCACAAGCAAAGTCAGAGGAGTAACTTGACTTGCCCTTCTCTTAGGTGTAGTCATACAATCACTCCCACCCAGGCTCACCGCAGCCCAAAAGGGCAACCTTTCTTCTTCCTGCTCCAGGCTGTGATCTGCCCTCTGCAGTCATACTCAGTCCTCCACAAATGACAGTGGGAACATATGGTGGAACAACTGAACCTTAGCCTGTTCTTGACACTCGAAAAGTAATTTAAGATAGTTTGCCACCAAACATAGATGTCCCTAGCTTGCATAAAACTTGAAACTAGTGCTCAAGCTCTGGCCTTCTAGGCCAGGGCACCATTCATCAGCCTGAACCACACCACATCAACGCACAAGTAACTAGGACATCAGTGCTGAGCAGAATCATTACCTCCTGCTCCAAACATGCAAAAGTCAGTCCCCTCCTTTCTCCTCTACCATGCTGACCTTCACGATGTCCTCAACTTTCAATTTCTCTGCCAGTGGTTTCTAGACCATTGCTGAGATTTTTAAGTGCACTTGCCTTTGGAGAGGCAGGATGCAAACTTCTCACCTGCTGGAGGCTGAGTATGCTGTTTACAAGTGTTTCAACTTGGCTCGTGGGAAAACTGGACTGGCATGGCAATTAGCCACCTTCTTCCTTTTCTCACTGGTGGTGACTTTTCATGCTTGCAAATACCATTCCCTTCCCACACTTCTTCCTAACTGCCCTCCCTTCCCTAAGGCATGGGTGCACCTTTTCCTACTAGTAAAATAGAAATCCCCATCCATTGGCAACCTCTGACCTTCCTCCTACCACCAGCCCTTCCCTGTATCTGGATCCCAAGGGTCTCCGCAGAGGGCATAGTGACCACATTCAATGCACCCAGATAGGACCTAACCACTCCTGAGGCAAGTGCCCAAGCTTCTGAGTGCAGCACTTCCCTGCCATTGGTGATGCAGTGATGTAAACCAATTATTTTCTCAGGGTTTGTCACTTTGAAGTGCTGCTTGTGTATCTACAAACACTCTTAGGAGACTCCTACATTTAGAAAGCCATCAGAAAGACATGAGGGCTATTCACTGTAGAGACAGAAGGCCTGGGGAAACACAGTCGACATCAGGATGATATTTGTAGTTTTACTGTAGGATATGTGACAGTTTATGTTTTGGTACAAAGCTGTGGTGTTCAGCTCAAAGCTAGCACAGTATCACTAGCCATTTGAGAGAGAATTGGATACAGCTGATATATCTGGGGCTTTTTAGTCTAGAGAAAAGAAGACTTAGAGGAGATTTGATAAATGTTTTTAAGTATCTGAAGGCTGGCCAGGAGTGGGGGACAGGCTCTGCTCACTTGCTACCTGTGATAGGACAAGGAGCGATGGGTGTAAGTTGCAGCAAAAGAGGTTTCGCCTCAACACAAGGGGGAACTTCTTTACTGTAAGGGTCACAGAACACTGGAATAGGCTTCCCAGAGAGGTCATGGAGTCTCCTTCTCTGGAGACTTTCAAGGCCTGTCTGGATGTGTTCCTCTGTGATCTGTGTTAGATAGGATTTTCCTGCTCTGGCAGGGGGGTTGAACTCGATGATCTCCTTGGGTCCCTTCCAACCCCTAATATCCTGTGATCCTGTGATCCTCTCCAGAGCATCGCAGTATCTCAATTGTTAGAAGAAATAAACAAAAGTTAAACTCATTTTCCCCTGATTTTATCTCTGTTGTATATGTTATCAGAGGGAGATGAGAGCTGTCAGGTGAGTTAGCAGGTCCTAGTGGGTTGGTGAAGGTAAAACATCCCATCCTCATTAGTGCAGATCAGATCTCCGAGTTTCTTAAGAGAAATCAAAAAAGTTGGATTTTTAACCTGCCCAATTCTTTGCCTTCTGTGAGGGTGAAGCACATCTGACACTTCAGAGAGACTGAAGAAATGCATCAGCCATTCAACCCTGCATAAGAATGCAAATACTCCAGCTAAGATTTTTTTTTTTCAAATAGCTGCCTAATAAGAGCTAATGCTGTTAGGATCATGTCTGAGCACTCAAATGAGCAAGCTGAAAGCCAGGAGTGTTGTGTAACAGTGATTCCTCCTGACTTTAACTTTAGGCTCTTGAAATCTTTGGTCACATTTCAGAAAACATAATTTCTTTCTTGGCTTGCAATTTCTCCTTAGGGACACATTGCTCAACAAATATCATCAAAGAAGGAAGCTGCCTGCCACTCTTGAATTATTAAAGACCACTCAAATTCAGGCATCAGCAAGAACATGGGGTTACCAAATGACAAAGGGGACATGCAGGAGTCCAGAACACTAGAGGTAGAGGAGGCTGTTCTGACTGGGGATACAGTGACACTGTGATTGTCGTCATCTGTGTCACCTAAACTTAAAATGCATTTCCAGTGATGGCTACAGGGCAGTTCTGAGGTGATTTTATAAATAACATACTTCGTATTATAGTCTCGAGTTTGAGATAAGAAAATTATTAATAAAGTGCACATTTGATTGAATTTTGAAGTTGTATTTCTAAACCAAGTGGTATCCCTACATCCCTACTACTCTCTCAGGAGACATCAGAGTGTGTTTGTACCACAGAGATCAGTCTATCATGAAGAAAATACTGGAACTTCAGTGACAAAGATACTTGACAGAAGACACATGGAAAATTAAATTTTCATACAAACCTGGGGAGTTCAAAATACTTGAGGAGCTACTATGAAAAGGAGGTACCTTGCTAGGGACAGTAACAGCAGCCCCAGGCTCTGCATGAGGTAGAATGTTGGAAGAGGCCTCAATTGTTCCTTCACCCTGTTGCTCACCCTAGAGACCCTAATTTCCAAGTCAGAAACTTAACTATGTATCCTCTCTTCCAATACTGCTGTCTCTCAGGCAAGAAGAGAGCCACCACCTACATCTGGCTTAGGCTGAGGCATACTGTGCTAAAGTGGTTTGCAAATCACTATGGTGTGTGCATCTCATCTTGGATATGTGCTATTCCAGGGTCCTTGGCCTGCTGAGAGTAATCAAGGCTGTCTGGTTTGAGGTAGACTCATCAGGAGAACAAAATCTTTGATCACACTGCACACTGTTCAGGTCTAAGTGTCATTGGGGATAACAGAAACAAAGAGCTACCACCTCCAAATTAGGGGCCATAATTTGGCCTGTTTCTAGGAAAGCCACCCCCAGTTTAAGCAGGTTTTCTTTCCTGGAAGCCTCCAGGCAACCTCCAAGTGAGCGACCCTACACTAGACGCAGAGGTGCCACCTTACAGTGGGCAGCCTACTGCTGCACCAACTCCATGGGGCCCCTCACAGAGATGACTCCTTGCTTCCTCAGTAAGTTCTTCACATCCTATAAACCACACTTGCTGCTGCTTCCTCATCCTTTATTAATGAGTTTTTACACATATATGCACATTGTGTTCAATCAAAGAAAAACCCAGTAAAACTCAAAGTGCTCATACTCAGCAGAGAGTGTCTTCTTGCCAAGAAAGTGGTGATTAAAACCGCACATTCATCCCTGGTTTGAGTCAAAGCCCAATAAAGTCAGCAGGATACTTTCCACTGATTTAAAGGGGCTTAGGATCAAGCATTTTTTACTATAAACAAAATACCCAAACCTGCCAAGTTCTGTGGAACTCCTTTGCTTCTCTAAGTAAATCAGTGGAATCCATGAGAGTATTTCAGATATATCTGCTAAAGGGGTAAGCCCCAACATTTTTAGAAATAGATAATTAGCAACTTTTAGTCTTAATTATCTTCTGTTACCTGTCCCTTGAGCATGGAATGGGCTGCCCAGGGAGGTGGTGGAGTCACTGTCCCTGGAGGTGTTCAAGAAAAGACTGGATGAGGCGTTTAGTGCTATGGTCTAGTTGACTGGATAGGGCTGGGTGCTAGGTTGGAGTGGATGATCTTGGAGGTCTCTTCCAACCTGGTTGATTCTATTCTATTAAATTGCATCACAGTTTGCCATACAATCTAAGAGATGTTAATGATGAGTAATAAAAGGTGCACACATGGTTACATACGAGGAGGTCTCCACATCCTACCTTGCTCACAGTTTTTCCCTCCGTAGCGTACAGGGCACTCACAGAAGTATGTGTTCCACTTGTTGACACATGTGCCTCCGTTCTGGCACCAGTTGGTTTCACAGTAGTTCCTCTGTGCTGCACAGCCTGAAATTTAGGGAAACAGTCACTTCACATGATTTTAAAAATAAAAATGCTCTGAATTATTGTATCTGAGTTCTTAGGTAAAAAGAAGACATGACTGGTTTAGGTTTGGGGTGTGTGGGGTGTGTTGTTTAATATCCTTGAAGTCAGTGAAGCAAAATGTGGATGGTAAGAGTCTGCACTATGGGAACAAGTGCCAAATTCATAGACAGAGTCTATCAAAGGCTCTTAAAAACAGTCACTGAACTGTAAATCTCTGGGGATCATGAGAAATTTCTGGGGAAATATCACTACAGGCCTGTTCTGTTTTTGTACTCACCCCCTGTTATACACTGCTGGAGATATGGAAATGGACTGATGCTGTGACCTGGTATCACTGTTCACAAGTTACTGCCACCTAACCAGGGAAAGTTAATGTGCAGTGCTACAGAGTGGAATAACACTACTATACATCATTGTTCTACATGGGAACACATGGCTGAAAGAGGAAAAAAACATCTGTTCCAAAGAAAACATTTCATGGCCTTCTGATGTGCATTTCCCTAAGATATAAATTTGTGTTTAACTAATATTAGAGACATAACTGTTAAAAAGGGGCTCCAAGACAAAAGAGTAATTTGAAATACATGCTATGACTCCATTCTTAATCCATCATCAATGTAATATACCAAAGAACTGCAATTAAGCTCTTACACAGACCTCCAGCAGCATGGAAGGAAGGGACTTGTTGTTTTTGCATGCAAGAGACAGTTTTATGATTATGACATTTTTTACACCACAAGTAATCCTGATCCAAGAACTGAAAACCAAATCTAAGAATCACAGAATGATTTGGGTTGCAGGGGATCTTAAAGAACTTTGAGTTTCAGTTTTTCTGCCAAGCTCAGGGACACTTTCCACTACACCAGGTTATTCAAAGTCCCATCCAACCTGTCCTTGAACACTTCCAGGGATGGAGTGCCTCTCTCTAACCTATTCCATTGCCTCACCACCTTCACAGTGAAGAACTTCTTCCCTACATGTAATCTAAGTATAACTTCTTCAGTTTAAAGTCATCACAGAATCCCAGCATGGTGGAGGTTTGAAGGGACCTCTGAAGGTCATCTAGAACAAACCTCTGCTAAAGCAGAGTCACCCACAGCAGGCTGCCCAGGATTGCAGTGTCCAGATGGGTTTAGAATCTCTCCATAAAAGGAGAATCCACCCTTTGTACTACCACTACATGTCCTTGTTAGAAGTTCCTCCCCATCTTTAATGTAGCCCCCATTTAAGTATGGTAAGGCCGCTATAAGGTCTCCCTGGAGCGATCTCTTCTCCAGGCTGAACAATCCCAACTTTCCCAGCCTGTATTCAACAAATCAAAGCCTCCAGAAGACTGCTTTGTGAAACAGCTTTCGTATTTGGGGGATTGCAGAATTTGATTTATGAAACAAACACAATTTATGAATAGGACATAAAAAACATCCTTTCTCATGAACTAATCCCACTGGCTTTCAGAGCAAAGTGACATTTAAAAGATAGTTAAAAAAAAAATTGCAAAAAGAAAAAGTTTTTTCAGGAGTAAGTTCCTGGGTGAAACTCACAGCGATGCAGAAGGTACACAAGCTTGTTCCTTTTCTGTGTGCCATTTAAACGTGTGTGTGCTGTGCCAGGGACTCTTGTGTATGCTACCTGCATGGCTGCTGACTGCACCTTGCTCAAACAAATGAGGTCTGGATGCAGCCACGATGGTGACGGGGTGGCAATGCAAGGGCCAGCAGCACCTCAAGCACCTGCCATGCAGCCTGGGGCAATTGCTTTGCACTCAGTGATGCTAAGAGGGGTGCAAGGGTTGTTTCAGAGCCCTCTGTCCCTTGCTCCTTCCTAGGTTCCTCCCAGGGCTGGCCCCCTTCAACATCTTAAGCTCTGTTACACACATGGCTTCAACAAAGAGTTTTGTTGACTTTTGAGGCAGTCGTTTCTCATACCTGGCAGAGTGCCATTATTGGCGATGAAACTAGCCATGTCGATCGGCTTGCTGTCGATAGAGAGGTTCCTCATGCAGCCAATAAACTGTCTGTTGTGCACTGGGAAATCTTCAGGCAAGTTTGGGACACCTCCAAGGAGGAGAGGGCCAGTTAGGTCCAAAGATCTGAAGAAACAAAAAAATGCTCATCACCTCTTATATACAGCTTCTTTTAGTTTGTTCCTTGTCTTACTGCTTCCCTAAGCACATATGAGCTGTTTGTGGCCTGTGCATTCCCTCTGGGACATCAGCACTTCCAGAGCTTATAACCAAATACCATAACTTTTAACTTAGAAGCTGCCATACACGTAGAGAATCCAATGACCTGTCATTAACAGTGGCCAATATGAAAGAGAAAATTAAAATAATGGAAAAATGTGCAGCTGCAGGACACTTCTTTCTGATTCTGATCACACAGGGGCTGGCTTAAACTCCTCAGCACAAGGGTTGAGGTGGTGCAGATTTTGACATAGACTCAGTTATTATACAGTGCCAACTCTTTTTAAATCTTCCAAAGATTTAAAGTATTAGGAACAGTTAGTGGATACAGGTTCCACTAAATGACTCCACACCGTACATCATTGGGTTACTTTGAATTAGCCCTAATTTTTGTGGTATCTTCTTCTCTTGGGATTTTAGAACATCATAGAATGGTTTGGGTTGGAAGGGATCTCCAAAGGTCATCTAACTGGACCCCCCTGAAGTAAGCAGGGCCATCCTCCCCTAGATCAAGTTGCTCAGAGCCTTGTTAAGCCTGACCTTTAATATCTCTTTGAATATCATCTTCATCTCAATGGTCTTCCTGCTATCACTCACTACTTTGTATCCCTGCTATGTTGGTTGCTTGCTGTCCATCTCCTCTCTAAACTCAAAAGTACTAATCTTTTTTGGTCCCTCCTCACAGGGGAGGACATTCAATACCTAATGATTTCCTTGAATCATATAACTTGAATCATATAACTAATAAGCTCTTCAGCCATCCCCTTCATTAATAAATCTAATGTTATATTTGCCCTTCTCTCTATACTTCATACCGAGTAGATGCTTTTTGGGTGCTGTCCAGGTGTCCCACATCCAGGTCTCTCTTTTTCCCCCCTATTTTACAAGTGATATGGGCACATGTCTGTACCTACACAAAACTGTGTATCCCACCCTGTGCATTTGCTATAGCCTCCAAACTAAACTTGTTACTTTTTCTTGTTAAATCATATCTGCTTTTCAAACTTAATATGCTTTGCTGTTAATCTCATACTGTTCACTCTTCTCTGGAAGAAGAAAATGAGTGGAAGAGACAAATGGAAGGAATCCTTACTTCTTTGAGCCTGTCTGAGTTCCCTGGGCTGCGCAGGTGTAGTTTCCAATGAGACTTCCAAAGCGCACAGCCACTGCTGTGTCACAGTCGTCCACAGTCACCACAGCCACCTTCTCTCCAGAAGGCCCATGGGGAATTCCTAATCGTCCAATGTTGGGCTTCAAGAAATAAAAGGCACATGTCACACAGTGCTACATACACATGGGATTTAAATGCTGGTTCAGCCAGCTCAGCAACATACTTCATCCTAAATCCCAAAGGGTACTAAAATAGGATATGTAAGCTAAACAGTGAAAATTAAGTTGACCTATGACAGGAAGAAAAGCCAATGAATGACTTCAAAGGGAGTGCACACTCGCTCATTGTGTTGTACAGCATGGTCAGAAGTGGCTTTGTTTTTTTCTGCTGCAGAACCACTTTAGCCTTACTTCTGCACATCAGATTCTAATAAATTCTGGGAATTTTGCAACTCTTCATCTCAAGTGAATGAAGTTACTTGAATTTTAACACTATTTCTGCCCAAAGACAGAAAACCATAAAATGATGCAGTATTACAGGTGAAGCTAAAGGTTTAAATCAAATTTTCTCTGATGGATGACTGGGAGAGAGCTTACATGAAGATTGATTGTTCTAGTTACAAGATGGAGGGCATAGAAAACTACTGCCCAATGCTGAGCTGACTGAGAACTCCCCAGTTTCTAGTCATAGTGACCTTTGGAGCTGGGCAATCAAAAGCGATGGATGGATCTGAGCTTGCTCTTGCAGCTTCTTTGGTCCAGGCATGTAGACTGACACTATCCATGGTGCATAGAAGATGGAGAGAAAGTATGTTTTAGAGGGCAATAAATGCTATGGCTTTCCCTTATCTCTGTCTACATCAAGGAGGTAGGAAACTCTTGCCCATCCAATCACAACATGTATTGGTGAACTTGGGCACAAAACTAGAATTACCATACTCATGTTCATATCTCCACTGTTACTGGCTCACTATCACACTATCACTAATTGCCCTGCTGGCAACTGTTCTCCTCACTTTGGCACATATCAACAGTTGTGGAAATTCAGTGATCTTGGTGAACACGAAAGCTATAAGACCACCAAGAATCCAACTCCAGTCACCAAACTTTGGTGCCTCCAACACAAACACATGCTTAATCTTCTCTAATTCAATAACTAATGAGATGAATCCCAAAGTATTTGACTGGAGATTATATCTGCTATGCAGAAACTAAAGAGACAGATCCTTTCAGTGAAAAAGCATGTCATGTGTGTTAAAAAAGGGTGTTTATGTATAAATAGCAGCATAGCAGCCTCAGTGAAAAAACAGCAAATTCAGACTTGATGAACAGGATTGATCTGTACTGCAGGCCCTTTTGGAGTGTGGGGATGTGGTGGCTTTGGAATGTGCTTTCTGGTACATCCCATCGTCATTGTAGTGTGACTAAAGTTGTGGGGAATAGGCCAGTGTTAGGAGGTATGAAGAGTTGCAGTGGAATCACATGATTAATCCTGAGGTAGTGAATAAAGTGGTGATTGCTCTGAAGAGGGATCAGGGGCTTGGGTCCACAATGCAGTAGGAGTGTGCTTGCTGGGTCATCACAATTTTTCTTGTAAGCATAAGCTTAGAAGGAGGACAAAGCAGCATAGAAGCCACAGCGAGGAACTAGCAAATTCTCTAAGAAAACCATCTTCCTTGTTTAGTATTGATAGAGAGTGACAGAGTCCTAATCTACCACTTCTGCAGGATCTCTGAGAACTTCATATGCACAAGAGAAGCAATGAGCTGAACTCCCCTGGTTTTGCTGTGGCTCCTGTGTAGGTAAAGGGACACTCCACAGGAGGGAAGTCACCAGTATGTGACCACATACGCAGCACAAGTGAAAGCCAAGTGATATTTTTATGATGTGTTGATCAACAATAGTAACCACATGAAAACAGGAGACGGCTGGGCATCACATGTGAGCTGGCTGTATGATCACTTTAAAACAGACATTGCTCAACTGTGTACTGAAAACCCTTATTTGCACAGCAAACAAGGAAGCAGTAGAGAGATAAATGTCTGATCTTTCTGTTTTGCTTATACACACATAAATTTGTTAAATATCCAAAGCCATTTTCATAATCTGTTAAGAGATACAGATTTATTTCTGAAGGTAATTATCACAATGTATAAAAAAACCCCATTCTAAAAAGATGCTTCCTGGTTTCAATTCCAGTTGGAAAGTATTTTCCACTTCCTCTACCAAGAACTAATGGGATCACGTAGTTTGGCAGTTACACAGTATAAAGTTTTGACCTCTCTGGAGTGATATGAAGACAGACTGTATTTTTTCCGATACACCCTGGACTTTGCCACAGCCTAGCTTGGAAAGACAGGAAGCACACATATTTGCGGTGCTTAAAATGTTTTTTGTATGCAATGACGGCAATGCCAGTGAGCAGCTTTTCAAAGTCAATGAAAAAATAGAGAGAAAATGAACCAACTGATAGGCAGACCTTCCCTTCCAAAATTAAAATGTTTACATTCTGGGTTATACTTCTATTCATCTGGAGGAATGATTCGATTAACATTTATGTCCTTTTGCTTCGCTGAAATAACCTATTGTTTCTTACTTGGGAGCCTTGACAAAGGCAGGGTATTTATCTCACAGCAGGGGGTATCTGCCCAATGTTAATCAAGATCGCAACCTGATGAGACTCAACAGTTTGCAGCTGCTCCTTCACAGTCAACTAGCTGCAGTGGCAAGTTGATGTGTTTGGGTTTTTTTCCTACTTTTGCTTAACACAGAACTTGCAAAGTGTTTTATCTAGATGTTGACTGTTCAGTGCAGTGCACCACTGGCATCAATCTGCCTCTGATGACCACACAGTACCATAGGCTGATGAATGAAAAGAGATCTACTTCAGTTCAGACCATATTTGGTTCAAATACACTGCAATTTTTGACTATGCTAAAAGGCTCATTTGACAAAACAGGCTTTTCCCAAAATGGAAGAATATGTTGCTGGGAAAGGAGAAAGAGATTTTCTGGGTGATTTAATACGTCATGGACTCTTTTTCCTCTTATATGTGGCAAGTACACTATTCATCTTCTCAGCAACAAGCATAGGGAATACTTTGTAACTGAAATAATATTAAATACATAAAAGACTGAAACAGAGGGATGCTAAATTAGGAGCTCCTTCAGAGGTGAATCATTAAACTGATTTTATTAATTTAATATTAATGAAATACTAAATGAGGTTTGTTGGTGATACAAAGGATATTTAGAATACCATGTGTTAAAAAAAAAAGAATCACTCTGAATAGCTGAGTGCTAGAAAATTAATCATATCACAGAAAATTTAAGATCTAATGGAAAGAATTTCTATTGCAGGCTCAAAGACCATTTGACAATTAATGACAATCAGAAAAAGAAACCTATTAACTGAATACAAAACAATTAAGAGCTATAATGTGATTAAAAGGCACAAAATGCAATACATCAGTGGGTTGAGTGGGTTGTTGCGATGATGAGTATGAGGGAAATTTTATGACACTGAACAGAATAAAATGCTGTGGACAGTTTTTATTTAATTCATTAAAAATAACTTCCAAATAGAGCAGATGTCCAGAATGTAGACTTGGCATGTTTAGCCTAGCAAATTAAAGTCTGGGGAACGGTTTTGGAAATGAGAAGATGCTATCACTACAATGAATACAGTACAAGGACAAACGGTTGCAACATGCCCACGAGAGATGTAGGTTGGTAATCACCAGGTGATGCTCAGCCATAAGAGGGATCAATTATGAAAAAGAACTTAATTTATTTGTGATTACAGAAGCTGGTGTCACCAAAGGACTGCTCTGTGTTTGGAAGAAAATAAATAACAGTAAGTAGCCCTTGGAAAACAGATACGAAAACAAATCCCCAATACTAAATGATGACACACACATTAACATTTCAGGCATGATCTTTGCCTCAATGGAATCCTACTGGAGCAAGAATGATCCCTGACAGTAACAACAGCTAACACTAACCAGCATTAATTCACACTATCATTTTCTGGAAATATGTTCAAGGAGTTAAAAGCCAGACTTTCATCTGGGTACTTAGCAGTCCTTTCTGCCTGTCAGATTCATCTCCTGAAACACCATGCCACCCGAAAGGCAAATTTCATTAGCTGTGCCAATTCTGCACTCATGAGTAAGTGTGCAATGTGGTGTACAGGAATTTACCAGCATGACCCCCATTAATGATAATGCAAGTCATGTAACTGAGTTCCTGCTCATGGGGCTGAAAATTTACCTTATGCTGCCTAACCCTTTAAGGCTGCCTTTTTACTTAGTGCTTATCTGGAAAGAGGCTGCAAATCAAACTTCAAAGACCACATGCTGTACAAGTATCAAGAAGAGGTAACAAACAGTGGTAAAGAGAGAACTTGGTCTACCTTAAGCGAACTATGAAAGAAATGGATTCATCTTGACTTACAATAAACAAACCACTCCAAAATCCTCAAAACCCAACCAAACAAAACACACACACACACAAACATAACACAAACAGAAAAAAAAGTGTATTATCACTATCACATAATGATTCTTCACACAGTCCATGCACCCCATATTACAGCACAGTGTGTTTGTGTTTGTTGTACTGACCCTTATGTTTTCTTGTTCTAATATACTCAGGAGCAGCATATGAGAGTCGAAGCCATCTACCTTTCTTTTATCTCATATAAAACAAGATGAACCACATTTATGTTCCTCAAGTTACAGTACCTGAAATTGTAGAAGTCATGAAACTTTTCCCCACTAAGCTTTCATAAAGGAGATCAGTGGGTTCTGACGTATGAGTGGAAAATCTCAAGTCTCATGTCTAACCCATGACATTCTCCTTTCCCCACACAGCAATTGCCAGGAATGACATTGTCCCAGGATGTCTTTTGAAAATCGCAGCTCCCTTTCTGACCATAGCAGAGTTAACAGTGAGACTCATTTACTGTCCTCAGTGGTGACCCAGAGAAGTGACTCAAGATGCAAAGGTGCATGAAACTTCCTTTGGCCACTTGCAGTGACTTTCTCAGATTGCAGTGAGAGAACACCACTCTGAAGGTATTTTACTGGCAATGCCAAATCAGATTTTTCTGAAAAACCAAGTACAGAGACATTGAACTGATTGGATTTCTTCTCACAACTTCAACAGAAAGAAACATGAGTGGATTCTCCCAGATGCATGTACAACCCTGAGAAGCTTAATCTGTGAACTTGTGCTTTCTCAATGGAGACCAGATAGAGGAGACAAGGTCATCAAAACACATCTGTTTATAGTTTGCAAATCTACTGCAGAAATCTACTCCTATTCCTCTTAAAACATCAGACATGGATATTCTCATGTATCTCAGTTTCATTTGGATTCTCTATTATTTTAAAGTAAATATTTAAACTGTGAGAGCCTACACAGTTACTTATTAGACACAGATGGTCTAATGATGCACAGTGAATGGAAAAGACATACACGTTAACAGACAATAGAAGCCTTGTCTTAAATACTTAACTGTTACATTTTTACATGATAAACACCACTGTTTTCAAAAGTCACAACACACAATGGTTGGAGAGGTTTAAGCAAATTTTCTAATCGTTGGTGACTTATTTTGAATTAAACTAAATGAGACATGTACATGTAATAGTAATACTACTAAGTGCAAATGCTTAGTCAATCAGCAGTGGTGACAGATTCCTGTTTCTCTCCCTTTCATCAGTTAATCTGCAAGATAACACAGATTTTCCAAAAGTTCCACAAACATCTCCTCCATTGGAAGTACTTTAACTTCCATTCTTAGATTAAAAAATTGCCACTTGACTTTTTGCACAGATACAAAGAAGAAGAGTGATTCTGGCCAGCCATGGGAGAGTGTTCCAATATCATAGATATTCCCTGAACTTGGAGTGAAAAGCCTGCTCTCCAGCCTGAACCTTGGCCATAAGGACTTCTGCCTACTATAGCCAGTCCACTGAGTATTTTGAGAGAGCTGAGGAGACAGTTCAGTGGCAGACTGCAAGTATGGCCAAGACTTTGAGAACACAAACTGGAATCCTTGCAGACAAGACACAACCCACCACATTGTGCTTTGCACAAGGAGACCTGTTTTAGTGGGGTACAGATATAGCGTTGTGCATCATAAATGCTGCATTTGCTCAGCTCACTGTACAAATAAGTCTATTTCAGAAGCCAGTCTTCTAGCAAAATGCTTTGTGTGGCATAGCTTAATATGCGGATCTTGGCCTGTTTCTTTATTTTGTAAGTGTAAATGTGTAAAAAGAAAAGGCATCCTGAAGTCAGTGCTTCCAAGAGTTTGCTTATGAGACAGTAAGTTACCCTTCTGCTTTTGTTAATCAGTAGCTAATGATTTATTGACTGTTAGGAGCAGTTAAAGGTTGAAAAGAATCTGTTTCCTAGCTATTTTTCACACAAACCCCCACGCTCCCCTGCATTGTTCATGTGCTGGTTCAGACCCTGCGGCCCTCAATAGTGCTGCAGGGAAAACGCTTCACATTCATATCTTTTAGAGCTCTTTGCTTTCTAACGCTTGTAGCTACAATAATATGGGGAAAAAATGGATCAGCTGGCATCAGGTCCTGCTGGAAGCTGCTGCCGGGGCTCTGGCCACTGCTGGGGTCCCCCCTCACCGGTTCCCTGGTGCTCATTAGGCAGGCGGCCAGCCACCACGGCTCCTTCGTTAACCCGCCGGCCTCTGCTCTGCTATCTGACGCGGGAAGGGGAGAAACCCCCTCTGATTCCCAGGCAATGCTGTGCTGCTTCAGTGGTCAAAAAGCTCATTAAGGGCCCGCGGCAGCGGCGGCCTCCCCGGGCAAGCGTCCGGCGCCCGGTGTCCCGCAAGGAAAATAAATAAACAGGAACAAACAACCGGAGAAAGCACCGTGCTTGGAATCCCAGGGGAGAGGCTAGGAAATGCCGCAGAAGCTTAGCACCATGGCATGGACTTGCAGACAGTTCTGATCAATTGAGAAACTCCAAATTAGGGCAGATTAGAGAAACCATTAACGCTAAGCTCTGCTTTATAAAGTTTGCCCCTACAGCCTTCCAGAGCACCTTTAAAATAACCCAGTGAGAAGAACTGAGAATTTTTTAACATATCCTGCTAAGACAGCAGGGAAAGGCAGGACAACTCATTTCACACAAACCCCTTACTCCTTTGACGCAGGTATCCCCTTTATTCCCTGAATATTTTAAGAGCATTTCTTTAGACAAACTTAGCTGGAGTCTGTAGAGAAACGTGAGAGGCTGTGACAGTAAAAAGGAAAGCCAAAAAGCTTCTCATGTCTGAATGCAAATCTGAAAACCCACCAGACCAGTTCCTTTTCCTAGACAAACTCCTTGAAACACACATCATTAGGATCCAAGGCTGGGCCACAAAGTCAAGTGAGTTTGACTAGTCTGATTTGCTGTCTCCTGCACAGCCACATCCAGAGGTTAAACTTTGATATTTGAAGCAGGAGACTTTCGACACAGCTTTGAGACTTGGCACTCATGAACTTGCTGCCAGTCTTCTAGCGGCAGAGCGGTGACAGGGAACAGCCCTCCTGTCCCGCCATGTGGCAGTGGCACGGCAAGACTGTGAGAAGTCTCAGTTACTGGTACACATCATTCAGACATGGCCCTTCCCTCCACAGAGTGTGACCACTACCTTCGCAAATATCATAGAGCTCCTGTAAAGGCTGTCTTCTTGGATTTGACTAATTTTGGCAAAGGCTGCCAAAAAGCTGATGAGAAGAATGAGTTTTTCCTGCCTGCAAATGGAAAATTTATCCTTAAGTTTGTATTCTCAGATGCTTCTCAGCTCTTTGATGCTAAATCAGTGAGACAGCAAGAAGGACCTGTTTTGGCTGCCAGCAGATTATACCCACTCCTGAAGACAGCACACATCTTACTGCATGGGGCACACCATTTTATCATGCTACTCAGTGGCTGTGAGTTCCCTTGTTTGCCCTCTGAAACCCTCTCCTCTGATCTTCCCCTGTGGATGATGTGCCTTCTCCCTGTCCTGTCCTGCCTCCTGAACCCTTTTATCTGCCTATTTTGCTGCCTCTCTCCCTGCCACAATCAGGGATGCTCTTTGAGCATCCTTGGAGAACTGGGAGAGGAGAGCATGTGAAGGATGCTGCAGTCTATCTTTGTTCTCCTTCATATGCTCTATTCTTTGAGTTCAGCTAACCCGTCTCTCTTTGCAATTTATCCCTACCTATCTGCCAGAGTATCACTCTTAAATATTTTTGGCTTTACGTCAATCTTGCATGTTTTACAACCTAATTTGGCATCCTGGATGCAAATATTATTGCTGTTACCATCCAAGAAATACCTAGAAATAGCACAATGTGACAAACAGCACAACATGACAGTTATTCACAGCTACTCCTCCTGGGACTCATCCCTAGTGACACCTTGCTGAGCAAACTACTGCTCAGTGTGGGTTAGGGGGATACAACTGGGTCTATAAAGTCCAGGAGTCCACACTGCTTTATGCCTATTTCCTCCATGGCTAGATGTTTGTGAGGGTCTCCTGGTACACACAGATGCTTGTGTGGCCAGGTAATTGCAATGTGCTGCTTCTCCTCACTACACAGACAGATGCAAAATACCTGAAAACTTACTGCAAATCAGCAAGCTTCTGTAGATTTACTGTGTGATTAAATGGAGATAACAGTGCACTTCAAAGAACTTGCAACAAATTCCTGAGGTGCCATTTGGATGACTCTGCCGGCTTTGCAGAAGCCCTGCCAGGCTCTGCTGCACAGCACAACCTGCAAGCACCATCCTCAAAGCCTTATAGTGAGTCAACAGCCATTCAGACTCCGCGGCTCTCATGGAGTTCCTTACATCTCCTTAGCCTTCAGGAGGAGACAAAAATCGCCATTTTGGGAGCTGCCATTAAACCTCTGAGTTCTGTAGTGTCAGGGTATAGACGGCTTAAGCAAATCCAGGTTCATGGATGACTGTTGGCTGTTGTGCTGGGCTCTCTAGGCTGATCTGAGAGTCCTCCACCATCAGGAATGTGACGCAGCTCAAGTGCGGGCTGAGTGCAGATCTAGAAAATAGTAATGTTGTAAATGGGCACACAAGTCAAGTCTTTAAAACCCGGGAGGAGTGAGAAGAATAGGATCTGAGATGCCTTGCCAAGGATAGTGCTTCCAGAAGAGCAGGGTTTGGGTGGTTTTGACATGACATGGTCCCTACTGTCACCTGCAGAGTGAAAACCCTGGAGATGGTTTCTGAAAAGTTACTGTTTGCATTTCCATATCAGATCATTGTCACAACAACAAACAATTTCAGGGGGCGTTTGTGAACTCTGCGAGAGCAACACTTCTTAAAGCAGGCAGGGGACAGAAAGCACTGCCTTCCTCTTCCGCAGCGGCTCAAGAGATTTCTTAAAGCTGTCAGGGAGAGCTGAGCAACCCAGGCCTGGGGAGCAGGACACACTTTGCATCTCAATGACCTCCAAATGACTTTCACTGCTTTACACTTTCATTTCCCGAAACACAGATTTAGAGGCAGTTATTTGTTATTTCATGTCAAGACAGTGGAATGTCGCCCTGCTGCCAAAGCCTGATTTCCTTTCCCAGATATCAATCACTTTGCACTTACCCTCTACCAGAGAAAAAACTAACAAACCCCCAATTACTACTAATTGAAATTCACAAGAATAAATATAAGTGGAATTGCAGGAGGGGCTTTGAAAGTCCAGGCTCATGCGTGAGACAGATCCTCTGTTACACCCACTAACACCTGCAAAGACTCTGCAATCATGTCTGAGCAGGACCAAGAAAAGAGAAATATTAGCCAGGCAGCTCTTCAGTGTTCTTCAGGAGTTGTTAGGAACATAAATTGTTGACATAGGCCAGACCAAAGTCTCACTGAGTGATAGATGCCATGGAAGAGTGTAAGAACAGGGCAACTGTGCAACAACACTTCTGGTTCTCAGCTTTCCACCTGTAACACTGCAGGCTAGCGCTCCAGACGGGTTTTCACGGTATCTTGTTACATTTTATGAGTGGAAGAGACTCATCATCTAATCAACCTTTTGCCTTATACAATCACAGAACATCATCCAGAGAGTCCTAACTCAATAACATGGCTTGCACCTCAGCTAAAATTTCCCTTTAGAAAGTGCAATAGTGACTTGATTTAAAGATTTCCAAGGACAGCAAGACCATCAGTACATTATAATGCAGATTACATGTCTTCACTATTAATGATGTCACATAATATTTGTAATCACAATCTGTCAAGATTCAGTTTCTATATATCAAATCCCCAGAAAGGTAATGGAGAAATTTATCCTCAATGCTGTCCTTAGGCATATCAAGGACAGTGGGGTCATTAGGAGCAGTCATCATGGTTTTGTCAAGGGAAAGTCATGTTTGACCAACCTGATAGCCTTTTATGAGGACATAACCAGGTGGATTGATGATGGCAGAGCAGTGGATGAGGTTTATCTTGATTTCAGTAAAGCACTTGACACTGTCTCCCACGTCATCCTTCTGGCTAAGCTGAGGCAGTGTGGTCAGGATGATCAGGTAGTGAGGTGGATTGGGAACTGGTTGAAGGAACGAAGTCAGAGAGTTGTAGTCAACGTAGTCCAATAGTTGGAGGCCTGTGACTAGTGGGGTCCCACAGAGGTCAGTACTGGGACCAGTTCTGTTCAATATATTCATCAATGACCTGGATGAGGGCACAAAGTGCACTGTCAATGAATTTGCTGATGACGCCAAACTGGGTGGAGTGGCTGTCACACCAGAAGGCTGTGCTGCCATTCAGGTAGACTTGGACAGGCTGGAGGGTTGGGCAGGGTGAAACTTAATGAAATTCAACAAGGACAAGTGTAGAGTCTTGCACATGGGAAAGAACAACCCCAGATATCAGTATAGGTTGGGGATTCATTTGTTGGAAGGCAGCGAAGGGGAAAAGGATTTGGGGGTTCTAGTGGATGGAAAGTTGGCCATGAGCCAGCAATGTGCACTCGTGGCCAGGAGGGGCAATGCCATTCTGGGGTGTATTAGAAGCGTTGTGGCTAGTAGGACAAAGAGGTTCTCTTACCCCTCTATTCTGCCCTAGTGAGGCCACATATGGAGTACTGTGTCCAGTTCTGGGCCCCCCAGTTCAAGAGGGACATAGAACTGCTTGAGAGGGTCCAATACAGACCCATGAAGATGATTAAGGGAACAGAACATCTCTTTTATGAGGAGAGACTGGGGTCGCTGGAGCTCTTTAGCTTGGAGAAGAGGAGACAGAGAGGTAACCTCATCAGTGTTTATAAATATGTAAAGAGTGAGTGCCAGGAGGATGGAGCCAGGCTCTTCTCAGTGATGCCTGATGACAGGACAAGGGGCAATGGGTGAAAGCTGAGGCATAGGAAGTTTCATTTAAACACAAGGAGGAATTTTTTCACTGTGAGGGTGACAGAACACTGGAACAGGTTGCCCAGGGTGGTTGTGGAGTCTCCTTCTCCAGAGATATTCAAAACCCTCCTGGACATGTTCCTGTGTGATCTGGTATAGGTGATCTTGCCCTGGCAGGGAGGTTGGACTGGATGAGCTTTTGAGGTCCCTTCCAGCCCCTGACATTCTATGATTTTGTGATTCTATGGTCTTACCTAGACTAGGACTTTCATTGATGGCATCTGGATTTGGGGGGAAGAGAATGAATTTGGCCTCAGTGAGGATGGGAGTCTCAGCTAGAATGACAGGAAATGACTAATAAATGGAACTATTTTTCCAGAGTTCACCTTTCACGTGGCATTTTAAAAACTGAGCCCTGAGCATGTAGGAAATGAGATGTTTGTATTCAGACACAAGGAAAATATTTTATGTGTTTGACTAGAACAGCATTTTGAACTTTAAATGTAAAGCCCTGGCATGGATTCAGCAATGGAAAATCTAATTTCTTTCCCTTCCTTTAGCTGCTTGCTGTTTTAATTGCCCTGGGTTTTTTTTCCTTTGTTTTGTTTTGTTTGTCTGGAGTTTTTTGTTTGTTTTGTTTTGTGGTGTTTTGTTGTTTGTTTGTTTTTAATGGTCACGTCTACTAGCACCAAAAGGACACAGCATAGATAGACAATACAAATGCATAGCTACAAATTCCTCACAGCCTCCTATGTGTATTCCTCACAGCATGGTATTTGTGTGCCTCCAGGACAAAAGCACAATAATCTGCCGATACCATAACTTTTGTTCTTGTGAGGAAGCTGCAAAAAGCTATCATAACCTGTATATGACTAACAGTATTGGTAATCTCCAATTAGTAAAAACTTCTCTCTGGTTTTGAGTGTCTTGAGTTGAAAAATAAAGGAAACATGCATGTCCCTCAGGATGCTAGTTAAGAATTTTGGTCATGGCTAGCAAAGAAAGCAACTTTTTCATTTGAATTGCATTTCTTCCCCATATAATTGAAGAAACTCTGTGAAGAAGATGCCCCACACTTAGGTAAACACAGATAAATCCTTCTGTGATGGTTTGGGTGTCCCCCGCCCCCCACAACTTTAGAAATCACCCAGACTAGACTCAGCCAGCTCTGGAAATTTGAATGAAGCTTATCTTTACAGCTGGCACAATTTACAAGCAGATATTTACAGTATATACAGATATATACAGAAATATACAAGGTAAAAAGGTAATACAAACACAACTCCCCTCCCAGAAACCTGAGTCCCCAGGAGGGGCTCTCAACCACCCCCTCACCTTTCCCCTACCCCTCTCAACCTTACCCCAGTCCCAAGGAAGAATGGAGGTTCGGCCAAGAGGATTAAGAAGCAAAGGTGAATCAGCCAAGCAAATGGAGGTTGAGGTTAGAAAGCAAGATGGAGTTCAGCCAGCAGCCTCAGCTCTCCCCAGCAGGCAAAGCAGAAGAGAACAGCCCAGCATGAAGTGCCCAAGCAAAGTGCCCTAATCTTTGTTTTGCCTTTCTTCTTTACACATCTCAGCAAGACTGTGAGGGAAGTAGACACCATTGTTTTCATTTCTTAGCCTATGATCTAATTCTTCTCACCAAAACATCCCAGCTAGGCTCAAACTAGCACACCTTCCCAAAGCCAGAGCTAGCAATTTGTCTGTGGTTATGCTCCTTGTGGTTTTAGTGTCCTGCAAGCCTTCATGTGCTTAAGATATGGCAGAACTTCTGCTCCCATGAAAATGCCATAGAAGAAAAGACATCAAGCAAAAATTGATCTGGTGAAGTACACCAGCAGCACTCTGCTTGAAGTGAGCACTGTCCACTGGCTCCTCCTCACTGTGTCAACATTGACCTCTACAGCCCTGCAGTATCTTCCACTACTAAATATTCACAATCAGATGGAAGATATGGAAATGACAGAATTAGAAATATGGATAAATCTGAAGTAAGAATGTGTGATTTCTTTTAAGAGGAGCACTACCTTTTAATATGGTCTCTGCCTAGTGCAGAGTCTTTAAAAGCTGTATCAGCCAATCTCAGAGATATTCTGAATGTAGCTTTGGAAATGCAGATCCACAAAATTGTATTTCTTCCTGGAAAAAGATGCCCACAGACTGATATTTTGGATGTTCATAGTACCAATACCCCCTCAATATATGCTCAGTGCTGCAACTGATGTTCTGCACTTTCATTTACCAGGCAATGCCAAGCAATGCTAGAGCAGGCTTGTGTTGATCACAGATGCTGTAAACACAGCAAGCCACCCTGAGCCAGCAAAATCCAAACTCTGTCGGGGCCCACATCTGATCAACAGTGGCATTATCATAATCTTCAACAACTGCATTGTTTATTTAGAAAATCTCCCTCAATCCCTTAACAAATTAGTCTGGAAGCCACTGCGAGGATTAACCTCAGAAATTTTCCCTCAGATCGCAATTATGTCTGTTCAAGATGTCACCAGTGATAGATATTTGCTAAGTCATATCCAGCCTTTATTACTAATTGCATTTCCAGTGATTTGACTTCCATTGGGGTCTGCCTTTTCCAACATAGCTAGAAAAGGCAGCACTTGGCAAGAGTAACCATGCTCCGGTGTGAGAGGTGCCTCCTGGCACAGGGTGTAATACCTATCTGAGTATTTAATTGTGTTCTAGTTTGAGGCTACTCAAACTTGTGAGAAAAATTAGATTATAGGCTGTGGAAAGAAAACAATGGTGATGTCTACTTCACTCATAGGCTTGCTGAGATGTATAAAAGCTAGAACACAAACATAGATAAGACAGTGTGTGAGTGTCTCTGTCTCTCAGAGTCTCTGTTTCTCCCTGGGCTGCTTCTGTGTAACTAATCCTTCTGCTTCTAACCCCCCACTGATGATCCTCCAAACTCACCTTGCATTTAAGGCAAACTCTGGGGGTAAGGTAGAGAGGTGGAAAAAAAGTAGAAGGGTGGTTGGGAGCCCCTTCTGGGGACTCCGATTTCTGAGAGGGTTCTGTATTACTTTTAAGTTGTGTATTTCTGTATATAGCTGTAAATATTGTAAGTATCTGCTTGTATATTGTGCTAAACTGTAAATATAAAGCTTCATTCCTTAACTTTCAGCTGGCTGAGTCTAGTCTGGTTGATTTCATAAGAGTGGGAGGGCAGGTAACTCCCAAACCATCAAAAATTGCCAACCACTTTTCCTGGCCGTTCAGATGAAACAATACTGGATGGTGTCCTAGATATTTTCAGGGTAAGGTCTTTCACCTTGGGTCCAATGACTAAAAGTTATGCCTAGCTGGTGGCAGCTATGTGGCTCTTCTCCAAGGAGCTGGCAAGCCCTCATTCAGTTGCAGGCATGTGCCTGCCTCATAAATCACCCGCGGTGCTGGCAGCCTCATTGGCAGGCTCTGCAGGGAGACCAAGAGCTGAGCAAACAAGGCTTTCATGCTGGAATGGGAGGCTCCTGCCCGAGGGGCAGCGCAGTGGCAGGGTGGCACAGGGAAGCCTGCTCTGGGCCGCTGTGTGATGCGCAAGCCTGTAGGTCTTGGGGAACAGGAGCACCACAAATCCAGAACATGTAACAAAAATTAGTTCCCTTAATTGGAGCAGAAGCAGTAACCAGTGTCGTCCTTGTCTTTTGGCACTGTTGGTTCACTCAAATGTTAATATCTGGTGCTTTTTTTTTTTATCCCCAAGGCTTTTTTTTTTCCTAAAGTGACAAAATCAATTATCAGTACTGAATAAACATATTTCCATTCCAGGTGAATTTGCCATCATCAGAGAGGCTCTATGTTTTCAAAAGGAAATGAGATAACCTATCTGTGAGCTCCACAGGCACCGGGCATGTCTGTCGTAGCTAGCAGGGCCTATGTTCATCTCTGCAACAGGCAGTCAGAGGTTGCTGCACTTCATCCCACCCTATTCAAAACAAAGTGCTGCATTAAACTCTCCAACACAGACCAGCACCACTCCCATTGACTGCAACTGCCTGTGCTGCTCGTGTTTTTGCAATGGGTTTGGATTAAAGGGCAGATCCTGTCTGCTTTTGGTGGGGGAACACAAGTGGCTGCTGAGCTGCCAGGTGCCCAAAATTGCACCAGCACGCAGCCCTGTCAGTCTTGACATTTAGAGTACAGCTGTGTCAACCCCACAGTGAGTCGTGGCTGGATGAAATATGGCCCCAGCTGGCTCCTGGGTGGGGAAATTTGGGTGGACCAGAGTTTTTAAAAGCTAAGTTTTGTGTATACATCCTCAAGGCTTTCAGAAGTGCTCTGCCTCTGGCCACTGGTAGGCAGCCACACAACACAGGCTCCCAGAATCAAAACAAAGGCTCCAGCAAAACAAAGGCAGTGATAAACGTTAGAGATTTGCTATAAAGATAATCCTAAAGATAATTCCACTAATCGGTGTCAGGCATAATGCATGTAAGCATATGAGAAAATGTATGGCCCGTGCAAGACTGAACCCAAGAGCTGAAGCTCACCCTGCGGTCAGTTGAAGCAATTGCTCTGCAAGAGCTAGGCATGCTCCACCAAGGTACATGATGCACCTAAAGCAAAACTGTGCCATTTTTTATCTGCAGTGAGCAACTGCCACCCCCACATCTGCTGATGGGCCATGGTGGCCACTGCACACTCTCACCACCTCTGCAGCTGCCCTGTGAGACTGCTGCTGCCCTTCGAGCTCAGAGGGCTTGCTGTCTTCACATTTACCCACTCCTTTCCTTTTGTTAGACCAAAAATTGCCATTGGATCAGAGATTTGGAAGACACCTGTGCAGAAAAGCCTTTCAAGCAAAAAAGCTGGCTTGATTTTTCTGCTTAATTTAGAAAAAGGGGACCACCTGCACCCAAAACCCCACACACCCAGAACCCAGCAATCTTCTCTTTACATCTCCAAGTCTGCCAGGTTGCAGTTTTCCAATTGTGTTGCAATTTTTTTCAAGACCTTTGCTCTTGTCTGTTATAGAAAGTCTTTATCCTGAACCTGCTGAATACCTAGCCTTTTGGAAAATGCTTCTTATTTCTTGGTTATAGTTTAAAGCTCAGCAAGCACCTAAGCCCCACACAGCCATTTGCTCACTCCCTCCACAGCAGGAAAGGGAAGAGAAGCAAAAGGGTGAAAGTGAGAAAAATTTGTGTGTTTAAAGGCAGTTTAATGAAGGAAGAAAAATGGCTGAAGAAAATGGCAAAGAAAAACAAGGAATTGGCTGACTACTTCCCATCAGCACAGTGATGTTTAGCTGTCTCCGGGAAAGCAGGGCTCCATCACACATAGCCATTACCTGGGAAGCCGAATGCTGCAACTCCAAACGCCTCACTTCCTCCTTCCCAACAGTTTTTACTGCTATGCTGCAACTCCAAACGCCCCACTTCCTCCTTCTTCCCAACAGTTTTTACTGCTGATAACAGTATCATATGGCGTGGGATAATCCTCTGGTCAGCTAGGGTCAGCTGTCCCAGCCATGCTCCCTCCCAACTTCTTGTGCACCTCTAGCCTGCTCACTAGCCAGGCTGTCTGGGGAGCAGAAAAGGCCTTGCCACAGTGCAAGCACTGCTCAGCAGCAATGGAAACATCTCTGTAGGATTAAAACTGGTTTGGTCACAAATCCAAAACATACCTCATAGTAGCTACTATGAAGAAAATATAACTCTATCTCAGCCAAAAGTGGACATGACAAAAATTGCTCATAAAGATGGAGACTGTGCATGGAGTGAAGGTGAGTGGTTTAGGTTGACCTTACAGAAGTTATACTTGAAAATTATGCCTCTTCAGACATCTATATTCACAGAACTCCCACAGGACATTCCTCCTTCTGACCAACATATTGCCCAACTAACTATAGGAAGAGCAGTAAATGAATTCCTGACCTGGCTTGGGTCTACTTTTTAATTCCTGTTTCCATGACCCTGGTCCTCCATCTGCTTCATCTGAAGTCCCAGAAAAGTGCAGATGGGATCTGTTCTTCCATTGAAAGAAGCTTCATCCCAAGTCTGCCTGAGCTGGCAGGACCTTCAACTGCCTCCAGCCCAGTAGGACACGCGAGGTCTGCACAGCAGTGCTGGAGAGCAGCCACTCATATTGCATAAGCAAATGAAATTCACCCAGGTCTCCCCAGATATGGAGCTGTCTTTTTTTGCTCAGATATATGCCCCCCTTCCAGATTCAACAGTCAGTCTGTGGGTCACTACTACTGATCCACAGTATGGAGAATCTGTGTATGCAGACGCAAAACGGTAACCTCTGTCAGCGCTACAGCACAGCTGTATGGGCATGGTCACATAACCCTTCAGGAGCATCTCTGGCCAAGGAACTCAGAGATGAAGGAGAAAGCTGCCTTCCTGTCCCTCATGCTGGCTGAGCAAGTACAAGGGGAGAGATGCAGCATACACTCGAGGTATGGAAAATCAATTAGAGCATAGGACTTGGCACTGAAATAGAAGGCATTTTGGCATCTGGAAACAGCTTTCAGACAATGGGTGAGGGATAGATCCTACCCAGGAAGGAAAGGCACTGGCAAATGTGCACGAGTGGGCTGAAAGCTAAATCTCTACAGCATTAGCTCAATCTTAAGTGATACTCAAGCTCCAGCTTGCCCCAGGTGAAGGCCATTTAACTCAAGAGAAACCATCACGTACCAGAAGCAGGCAGGAGGTTTTTGAAAGCATAAGCAAATCTGACTTAGAGCAATGCACCTCCTGTGCTTTGAATTCAGAACATACCAAAGATCATCCTTAAACAGCCTTCAGGTCTTTTAAGATTATCTCTAACTGAAGATGTTGCCTGTTTATCTTGGCAGATGTCTTCAGGCTAAACACAGGTCTGGGGTCTACTGAGTGGAAAGTGCACAGGGATGGAAAGCAGCAGGTCCCTGCTAACTGTAACCTCTGTGTCCCAAAATAGTCAAGCATCTGAAATAACCATGGCACTCATCAGTATAAAAATGTGCAAGCAAGGAATGAAAGAATGGCAGCTTTCTATAAATTATCAAATATGAGAAAAAAACTTAGCCCATTTATGGAAAAGGGACAATGTATCTCCTAAATATCTCATCCTAAGAGCCTATGGGCTCAGCAGACCAGTACAGCAGAGACATTTTCTGAGGCACCCGTTATTTTGCACTGCCTGACCACGGCGGATGATCCTGTGCACAGACACTGCTTGGCCTTAATAGTTGTTACTCTTGAGAGTCATTCAGGTACCCAGAATTACTGTACTGCACATCAAACAGTGATGTTTCTCTCTGCTCCTTTCAAGTTTTCTGTCATTTAGGTAACATTATCCTGTGCTCCCTTAAACAGATGCAGAAGGAGCTTCTGCCTACAGAACAGCAACATCCTTAAACAACTTTGATGTCATAGATGCATAAGTAACACATAAAATGCACAGTATAAAATATGCCCTCTATAATTAAAGAAGCATGTCCATGCGCAAAACATTTTTATCTTGTGCCAAATGATGAATTTTACCCTGAGGTAAGGAGTCAGGTAAAACATTAACAGAAATTTGATGACATATCTCAAATTCTGAACAAAATTACATTTCTATCAGAAGTTTGGGAGAGTGGCTTGAAGTTTTTACTTAATTAAAAACACCACCCACTATTTGGCTCACTAAAATGTCCTGTCCCAAGCACTGCCTGCAATCATATATGATCCTGTATGTGCAATGAATGCCAGACAGTTAATGTGGTACTATTGTTAATGAGCTTTGTTACCATCAAACATCCTGGTGGTTTTACTCCTATTCCAAACAAATATCAGCATAGTTAAATCTACTGACCATCACTCATGTCAACAGGCTCAGGAGAGACAAAGGATGAAGATTAAATTTCATCAGTTGCAAATTGCACTCTCATGTAGAAAGGAAGCACATGACCAAGGCAAAAAGCTCACACTGCTGCTGCTCCTTAAGCCAGATAGCCTGTGAACAAGCGGCAGGCTCTTTCTATTTTTCACCAGTTTTATTTGTCAGGCTTAAATGTTTTCCCTTCTTTCACCTTTCTTTCCAAAATAACTGTAACAATCCATGTCTTATGAATTTCTTATCAATATATATGACTCTTGAGAAAGCAGGGCATATGCAGGTCACCTTTAATTTAATAACTCCCATTGATTTTAATGGATGAAGATCAGGATTTCAGAAAGTAATGTGTTTGAGCTAACAGAGTCAGCTAGTAGTTTTCCTTTCTGCCTTCATCCTGCTGTCAGCAAACACCTATACTGGCAAGTAACACTGCAAACAAGTAAACTGATACCTTGCTACTGGGTAGCCAACAAGACTTTCAATATATTACTGAAACTAGAGAATGGCTATGAAATACTTGTAGTTCACGTCCACTCTCTTATAATTGCTAACTCCTTCCTCTTGATGCTTTCCCTTCCAGAAACTCAGCACAGAGCCAGCACTTCCTTAGGACAACATCCATTTGATTCTCTTAGACATTTCCACTGAAACCAAGTATATCAGCTGTTACCAGGGCAGAAAGCATCCATTTCCATCACTGTACAGTAAATTAAATAACGTTGCTTCCCTTCCTCCTCTGATACAATCAGCTTCATTGCTGCAACATTTTAACATGCCTGCACATAACAGGATTTGTAAGACAGCATCAAATACTTGAGCTGGTAGAGAACTGGTTTGATGGTTCTCTGCAAGCACAGCGGCATAAAGCGAGCTCTAGACTCCCTTCTTACTGGAATGAGGCTCCAGTGCTTGTCCCTGTGCAACAGGAGACCCTCATGACACGGAGTTAATCATGAAACAACATTTTTCAACAAGATAAGTATTACCTAGCACATTGCTTCTGGGTACAGAAAGTAATTTACAGGAGTCACTTCTATGCTTGTTTCTAATTGCATTATCATTATTACCACAGTGACTTTGTGCAGGGTGGCAAACTGTGTGCCACATCTGGGAAAGCCTGCTGCAGAAGTTTCCCGCCAAAGCTGACAACTGCATTCAAGTCACCCACTCCTCTAGTCCAAATTCTAGCAATGCTCAGCCAAATATTGTCCACAGAACTGCAGGTGCCAAAAGTCACTCAACCTTTGCTCTTATCTGTCTGTGATCAACTCAGATTGCACGAACAGCTTTCAGAGCTGTGAAAACTCATCAACAAAACATTTGATTTGGACTAACATGATTTAGATTATGTATCAAAGCTTGCTAGTCATTCTCCACAAAAACTAAAGATGAAAAAGTAATCTCAGCCATGGTGAAATTTAATACCCGTATGTGAACTATGGCATTATGTGAAAGCTCCAAAGAAAACTGAACTCTCTTTTTTTTTTTCCTTTTGTAGATGTTGTACAAATGGAGAAAGAAGGAAATCAACAAAACAGTTTCTAGCTCAGTTTTTAAAAAAAGATGTTTCAAAGAAGCTGGGAAAGAAAGATGAAGCTAAGAGAGTATCTGAATTCATGCTTGCTGTGAATGCAACAGGAAATTTTTGAACGGCTGATTATTCCACCTGCACAACAACATGCCTCACACTTCCAAGGCAGGAAGAAAGAATCCATCTCAGAGAAGCCTATCACTGCCCCAAGGACACAGTGGTGAGTAGCTGTAATCGTCCCAGTAGCAGGACAAGCAGCCTGGCAGCACTCAGCAGTGGGAGTGTGAATAAGAAAAGATAATAAGATAAAAACTAAGAAATTTTCAAAATGTCTATATGGGTTTTGCTGTGCAAAAAAAGCACAGAAGTGACAGAAGAAGAGACTGATAAATGGATAGGCAAAAGTGATCAAATGTTTAAATAAAAAAACCTTGCTGATGGAGTAAAAGATGGAGGGAGATGAAACAATCTGAGAGACTAAGAAAGGGCAGGTAAGAGTATCTCTGTAAGGGCTTTTTAATGTGAGACACAAACAAAATGAATAAAATGAATCTCTGTGAGTATCTGGGATGATAGGCTATGCATTTCCATTGGACAGCACTGGGAGGAGATGTCCAAAAAGGAGAAAAGATCAGAAGCTTCCCACGCAAACACCAGAACGGAAGAAGGTGCAAAGAGCACTGCAGGGATGCTGGTGGAAGTAACCCCTGCAGTAGAACTGCAAAATGCCAGTAGGCTGCTGCAAAACGCTTGAGTGAGTCAGAGGCAAAGAGGAGGGAGTGGTGTTCAGAAGAGGATGGAGGTTAGGATCAAACACAAGCTGGAGGCAAGGAGGAGGGAGATGGCTCAGGGTAGCTTTGCCCGCTCAGGAAACCTGCAGTGTTTGAGTGAAGCAAAGGGGCCAAGTAGTGTTGTGATAAAGACCCCACACAATTGAAGAATTCTGGAAAGAGTGTAAGCATGCAGTAGCTGCAGAATAATGTGAGTGCCTATTTTATGCAAACTCATGACTTTTAGGTACTGTGCTATTCAAACATGTCTTAGCTGTGTCAAGTTTAGACACAGCATCCCATTTATCTTGGCACAACTGAAATCCCTAAATTGTCTCTGTCTTTTCAACTTCCTCACAGAAACTTTACTTCCACCTTTATTAACACGTGAAGTAGCCAAGGAACTGCTTCACAAACAAATACCGGGCGAGGTGAAGGCTTAACCCTGCTGCAGGGTGTGGTAAGTAGGCCTGCAGAGCTGCCTCCAGCTGCTGCTGCCCTGCAGCACACACTCCTTCTTTCGCTATGGCAGATCTCTTGCAATATCTGCAATGTTCAGACATGCTGGAAAGTCCTGAAAGCATGCCAAATACATATGGGTTAGCATATCCTACGTGTGCCCCTTCCTCAGTATTGTGTCCTCCCCTCTGCCAGCCCAAATCTGACCATTCTGGAATAAATACTGCTAAGGGGAAGATGATCACCGCAGTCTGCAACGTGGAGGGCAAGGGGCACAGTGCTGCTCTCCACACAGTAACCCTGCTTTTTATCACTTTTGTTTCACACAAGTGGCAAAGACAGTGAAGTCAGTGGTGTTTCCTGGCACAGGCCCTCTGCTCTCCCTTTCTGCCCTGAGTTTCCTCCCATGCAGTGGGTATCAGCTCATTCCCTTCAAAAAGCTGGAGCAGAGGAAGAAAGTTATGACAGGGCACACGCGTTAACAACAGGAAAACACCAGCTGCTAACATGGCTCACCTACCAGTCTTTTTGAACAGCAGCACCATCTGAAAACGAGGCGGAGGTTTATTTTTAACATCCATGTCAGATCTCTTTGCCTTTTAAAGAGCATCCTGGGGCTGCCTGAGCTACTTATCTGCTTGGCAGTGCTTCAGCAAGCTGCTCCAGTGGCTGTTCCTGTAGATGAACCCTCCCCTCCATGTCTATCTAGGAGTTGGAAAACTAGACTGTCCCTCTGCTACTTTGCAAGTGCCACTGAGTCTGCTAGAGCAATTCACTAACAAATACACAGACTATGGAAACATGGCAAGTTGCAGTTTTCTTAGAAAGAGCCTCACAGTGTCCATAGATGTATGCATGGCAAAACACCAAGTTTTGCTTTCATTTCTCTGTGCTTCAGGTAGTAGAGAGTATATTAATTATAGAACTTGGTGGGTTTTCTTTAATATAAAATAGCTAATTAAAAAAAGTTTTTATTTCCTCAGTAAAATATTCTTAGGCAAGGAGATTCTATCTGGAGTCCAAAGAAAATTTTAACCCTCCCATTCAAACCGCCACACAAAACCATGATGAAAGGATGCAGCACTCCGAAATAAAGAACTTGCTGATCACATTAATCCTTCATCTTCCCTTCATCTTCCTACACCAGTATCCCGTTTCCTTTTTAACAGCCAACAATGCTCCTCTATTTCCTTATGTGATCCCCCATAATGCTATCATGTCAGACTTAAAAGCACCGCTTCTCAGTAACTACATAAATTCTCTAATTTTTGTTAAAGACAAAAGCTCTGACATCTATCTGTAAACAGCGACACCGAACGCCCCAAAAGCCTGCTCTTCGGTTCACCGTGAAATGGCTGGTTTGCACACGCCCCCCATCTTCGGTTCAGTCAAAGAGAGCCTGCTCTTGTCAGCTACCAGTGGTACATCTGTGGGACAGGGACCCCAGAGCCCACCTTTGAGTGCCATGAACTGCGTGCAAAGACACTTTTTACATTTCTCTTGAGTAGTGCTTTACGTAGCTGATAAAAATTGACTTAGTAAGCTAGCTCCTGATCACTGAAAAGTGTGATCCGTTTAATAAGCAAATCTTTGAAACCAAGTAGAACCTGTCATTAAACAGAAGAAAAGCTAGCTACCCGGAAGCATTGTGCTTTGCTTCAGAAACTTCTACACTGGTGGTTTGTAATTACTACACTGCAGGTTCCTGCACTTCATAATTCTTAAATAAGATTCAAATAAATGGATCAGTTATTTCAGATACAGTGACACTTGTCAGGGTTTACAGAACTGAAAACTGAAATAGTTCCAAGTACCTGAAGGAATGTATTAGGCCTGAGTTTGCCTTCCTGAGACAGAACTCAAAAACCCTCACAGGGAATTTTTGTCCTAGGCGAGCTGAGCAAGACCAGTACTGTTTGTACAGAGCTGTAGCCATGTGCCTGGTTAAACAAATAAAATCCAGGCCACCTGCATATATATCGGGTCAGAGCTAGATCACCAGCTCCTCTATTAACTTTATAAATAATACAATTATCAACACCAAGATCAGTCTTACCTTATTGTAGTACTGCACCTGGACTGAGTGCCATTGCCCATCACTGACACCTCCTGGAACAAATGGTGCCACAGTAGTGGTTGTCTCCCCTGCAAGGGCAAGCAGAGGAAAAAAAAAAGTTAACTTCACTGCAAGTTCTGCCTTGAGCTAAACTGAAATGCAGAGAGACCATCATCGGGCACAGGATGCAGCTGTCCTCACCATGGAGGAATCTGGGTTTTCCTCCTGCAAAACAGTAAATGTCCACAGTTTCATGGAATTATTTAATGGACAAATACAAAAATAGCTTCTGGCACATCCAGGTGAATTATGTTATTTTTTACTATGCTTCTGCAAAGTATGGTAGCAGATGCATTGGGTTGATACAGCTGTTGCTGAAGTCGGTGCCCAAGGGCAGAAAAAGCAGAAAAAAATATGTTTGTTTTTTTTTTATATGATGAGTATCCTGCCTGGACATTTTGTCAGTGAAGGGAAGCCTACTCATTGTCACAACTGAGAAAGTGAAATACAAACGTTCTCTAGCATAAAACACACAACAGTCTTGGTCCCAGCAAATTTTTGTCAGCAGTTAACAAAAATTATTGGCAGCCTTTCAGTTTTTAAATTTGAAGGTAAGTCCCTGCCATTGCAACTGGAAAGCTGCAGCTTTTAAGCCAGGTCTGAGTCAGCAGAATCAGCTTAGTAATCAGGCCTATCTGTTCTGAGGCAGCAGCAAAACAGTCATGTTGACGGTATATGAGAGGCCTGGCAGAGAGAAGAGATAGCTAGGCTATTGCTACGCTTCGGATTTTTTTTCCTATCCCTTTGCTTTGGTAAGCAATGGGAAAAATAACTCACTCCTCTAAGCTAACAAAGTCCATAGTATTGCTGAGCTGAAAATGCACCTTCAGCTTTCTCTTCGCAACCAGTACTTCAACCTGTGTGAAGTATTATTTCTGTGTCCCCTGCTCTCCTTTAACTGCCATCCTATATATACTTCTGTTATTTAAACAATAGAGATTTCAGCTTAGCACGTTTCGACATCTTGCTTTGATGTTTTTTATCACCTAATGATAAAAAAATCTGCAGTAAAAACTAGGCCTTTTATTTAGGTAGGAAATCTCTTCAAAAGGAAGATCACCAGTCCCCTACTCGGCTTTGTGTTCTGTGAAAAAGTTGTTGCGACAGGTAAAACAGTCGGATCAGGTGTCCCAAACTTGTACTGTTCATTAAAAGCCACTTAAAACTATAAAACATTAAGCCATTCTCCTTCCATTTATAATACACAGGACCAGACCTGCTCTCAGGTGCAGCAGTGCAAATCTAAATTTAGTTTCATGTATTTTAAAGGAGTTCCTCCACATTTAAATGCATATAAGTGCAAGTGGAATTTATTTTTTTTTTTCTCATTCATCCTCGGGGTGCCTTCCAAGCAATTCAATTCAAGTTTAGACAGGCAGAGCAGAGCTACAGAAGAAAGCAAATCTCTCAAACTGCAGCTAACTCATTCAAAAGCCTGTCTTAAAATGTAACTTGGACAACACTGAGGTAATAAAGGGAAAATGAAACAGAGTGTCTTCAACCCAAAGTGCCCAGATATGCACTTAAGCATTGCTGGTAAATCAGTGGGGTCACACAGGATTTTACTATGGGGTCTAAGGGCAGTGACCATCAGTAGTGAGGAATGTGTAACAACTACACAGGCTGTGCTTCTGCTTCTACTGCTTTACTGAATGCAATGTCTTACTTTTCACAAAAGAGTTGATTAGAGCTTAGATGTTTATCCTGAATACAGAGAAAGGGAAATAACAGGATTATTTCCCAAGTTATGTGCCTGATACACAAGGCACAAACAACTCACTTAACCTACATGCAACCCACTTGACCTGTACAACAGCCCTTCCCAGCTAGAAGTTGTCTGTCCTGCTGAGATTTAGTTAAGCCACCAACACTTCCCACTGAACTCACAGATGTGCTTCCAGGCTGAGTGGAAATGTAAGTGGTCCACCAAGAGGGACTCCAAGAGCCTCAGTAAGCCTGCTGAAGTCCAGTGGGTTATTCCTGCTGGCTTCAATGTCCTTCAGCCATGCTGTACAGCTGTGTGCTAACTGCTTCACCTGTTGTTCTTGTCATGGCAATTACTACAGCTGGGCATGAGTTTCTGGATGAATATGGAGCTTTTTTAACTTGGGAAGCACCCCTCTGCTGAGGGATTGTTCTGATCACACTTTTGTCAGGAAGAGCATTGTCACTACCAGGACCGATTTTTTGGAGGAAGCCTTTCCTCGCCTTCTGGAGAAGGCCATGGTAGAAGAGATACATGCCACTTGTCCACTTTCCCTCTCTGTGGTCCCAGAAGCACTCAAAGCCACTTGCTGTGTTCTAATGAAGAAACCAAGCAAACACCAAAGCCTTAGTTTCTGGTTTCATAGCCCACTGCAGCAATGAGTGGTGACCTAAGTTCTTCTAAATTCTGTTTCTGTCTTCTTCTAAGAAAAGTTGCTTCTAGAGTGCTAAAGTGCACTGCAGCAATTGCCTGTCAGCAAGCGCTACTGAAGGTCAGGCAGGCAGTTTTCACATGTCTGCTGGTATTCCTTTTGGCTCGTGCATTTTTTAGCTAACATTTCGGTGCCTAGTTTAACCGATGCCGTAGTGTAAAAATACACAAACACATGATGTTTATCACTGTGATAAAATGAAGTCTCATTTAATCAAACACTGGCTCAGAAGCCAACTTCCAGGCTACTGCCAATGTTTTATAGTAGTCATAAATTCTGGCTTTAATAACTGATATGTTGACAATCTTCTGCCTGCGACATCAAGTGTAACCACCATAAACTGCTACCACCTGGAGTTCTTCGCAATACCTGGCATTGGTTATTCACTGTACAATGTCAGCCAGTTACTCAATTACTGCAGCAGCAAATGGGTATATAAAATAATTAAAGTGCATTTGCAAACAGCTTGAGAGGTTCTCCTGATGACAAGCAGAGATGCTAGACTTGAGCAAAATCTCACCTGCAGAGAACGTGAGCTGGATCTGCTCCTCAATGATCTCCAAGGCAATGAAGTCGTGCTTCTCATTGAAGCGCCCGTTGTAGAGCAGAAGAGCATCCCTCTCCCTGGTTGCGAACCTGGAACGCAGGGGTAAGGGTCAGTTCATACTTAATGGCTTATGTATGACTGATGGTCAAGTTGCCCAGAAGAAAGAGATCATTGTATTTAGCAGAAAAGCAAGCCTTTGAATCTTTCCTTCAGATATAAAACTAACGCATCAGCCACAGGCTAAATCTACTCTTTCACAACTGAAAGAAGCAAGCAAGATGGAAACTACTGAAATCTACTCTGCAGTGATCTACTATGGATGCTGACCCTCACAAGGTGTAAAACTAGGCATATGCACGATGCAGTGCAAGTACCTGACGCTCAACAAACAGTAGCCCTTACTACACTTGGCAAACAATCTGAAAGCTGGAAAGCACTTTCACATGAAAGAGGGGATATTTGCTACCTGCTTGCTGCCTAAATGCTACAAGGTACAAGGAGAGTCTTCAACTGATTAAAAAGACCTGACTGGGGAGGCAAAGGGAAAATAAAGATAAGAGTTCCTTTAATAATGCCATGTAGACAATCAGGGTTCATCAATCAACAGGTCAGTCAACTGGAAGAAGGAACATAAACACCTAAATGATTTCACTAAATCAGCACCAAAGAGTGTTTTTGGGGGTCTATTATTTCCCTCATGCTTCTAACATGGGATGGATCACGCCTTCCCTGCAGAAAAACAGGCTACTCCACTTTTTAAAATGCCTGTTTTTTGAGGTTTTGTTTTGCAAATTTCTGTGTATTGTGTGCATTTTATAATTTTTAATAGAATCCTATTATCTTTGGTGATTTACACACAGCTTCCATCTACTTAAAGCTGCAATTAAATTATTACAATTTACATAAACATTTTAATGAAGATTATATTAAGAGAGAAAATGAGAGAAAACATGGGAATTTCTCACGTTTCCAAAGGACAGTGTAGTTTAATTTTCTATCTTAAATCTCAGGAAATATGCTTGATGTAAATTAATCCACTTCCTACAGTGAATCAAAAGCTGAACAGGGTTAATGAAAACTGCCTTCCACAGACAGAAGAAACCATTCTTGTGCCTGTCATGCCGTGTATACTAGCAAGACTCATGTGATGCAACAAAACTTGCATTCAGAAAACGTGAAACAGTATTTTAGAACATCACTGAAACAAAAAAATCAAAACAAGAGAACATTTTTTAACAAAACTTGTTTGTCAGGCATATTTATGTTGTGGATCACACCAAACAGAGATCTTTCAGAACAAAGAGCCTGAATCTGAGCTACGTGAAAATGGGCATTTTTATGCCATACTCTTACTAATATTTTTGAAGGGGAGTAAGTTGTTCTAGTTAAAAGAAACAGAAGTAGAAATGTTGACATTTCCAATAAAGTACAAACTGCAAGGAACACCCATTAAAGTCCATCAAAACATTGCATTACTCTTCTGATTTCTTTTAATCAGTTTTGAAACACATACTTTTTCCTAAATTTATTCAACATGATACAATATCATAGAAGGAAATTAAATGAATTAAGGCAATACAGTTAAAATATTTCAATAGTATCAAAGCACTGGTTTAAATTTTCATTTTTTACCTTTAAACATTTCATCCAAAGGAATACAGTTCCTGTGAAACATTTCCTAAGATTGTATTTTAATATGGATAACTGCTTCATCAAAATGTCTTGATGAAGTCTATTCAGAACACAGATGAGTAAAACAAATGAGAACAATATTCTTGATGCTTCTTTAGTGGGCAGAAAGATTTAGCTTGATTACAACAACAGGAACTTTAGTTCTGATTGAATAAATAATTTTTTTATATGGTTAAAATACTCTACCAGAATTTTAACTATTAAAACATAACTTAGTAAATTGTTTAGCTACTTTTTACTTTTTTTTTTTTTTAATCTCTGTGTGGCCATTTCCATTCTTTGCCAGTAGTCAAAAAAATTCTTAAGCATCATGTTAATAGTTAAAGCATTACTGCTTTTGAACTTATTTATTTATCATCAAGTGGGGAAAAAAATGCTGGTTTTTGATAGAAGTGATATTTTCAGTCTCAGGACACAGGAAATAAAAGGCATTTTCTTAGAGAATTTTGAATAAATAATAAGAAGATCTCTCCAGTGACAGTGTCTCTTGGAGTGAAGGAGTAGGGAGTGTTGGAAGGAAGAAAGGAAGATGTAAAATGCTGGAAGTGCAAAGACATAAATACTTAAGGGAAAAAAAAAGGGCTCTCATTTCAGTTGTGAGACTGGACAATGCAAACATCCTGCTCTCTGTCAGGAGAGGGACATGAGTCATTTAAGTCTGAAGGCTCCCAAATTGCAAAATATGTAACAGCAAATTATTGTCTAATCAATCTGCTAATTCTTGCTTATCTGCATGTAATGATTTCCATTTGCACTGAAGGATAATAAAAGCCAAAGAAATAACATATGTAAATAGAAGTTAACTTCAGGTATGAAATGAATTGAGCAGTGTTTAGCTCAGATGTCACCTTGGTTTTAAAGACAGTGGAGAAACCCTGGTGTAAGCAGGGTATCTTACTACAGTTGTTTGCTGCTTTTCAATAACCCTTACAGAGACCGTTTAAGACAGTTTAACTTGAAGCACACTGCAGTCAAAGACCCTTTCCTGAAAGCCTGAAAAACGACACTACGTGTTTGAGGGGACAAGCCAAGGGTAGCGCAGGTAATTTATGCTGGCAGCCAGCCCAGACCGTTCTTTTGTTTGCACTCACTGTAGGTCTGACAAGTCCAACAGAGCCTTTTGCTCCTCAACTATTTCACATACTAAGATCTAATGCTCTAAAACGATCTTCAGGGGCACAACTTTTCCTTGTCTCAGCGTGTGTGCAAACTGTGTGCTTTCGATTAAACCAAAATGTCAAGATTCCATAAAATTTCAGACCTTAGGATTAAGGCAGATGAAATATAAAACAGAAAGAAGCTACCTGGCTTCTGACACATAAACCATCAGGTAACTAGTGGGTGCTGGATGCAGTGTATGCCTGGTGGTGTCCTCCATGAACATCTTCTCTGGATGGATGTGTGTCTTTGTAGCGATTGTTGTACCTATCAACAAAACTCTTTGTGTTGTTTAGTCACCGTCAACCACAAGGGAGAGCCAAAAGTTGATCCTGACTGGCTAAACAATATGAAAGATGCAAAACCCCTATGCAGAGAAGATACATGCACGCACTTGAAACTCTGGCAGGCCCAACCCACAGCAGGCAAGTCCTATGCCTGACAACAGAAGTCTTCTCCAGAAGAGGGCTTTTTACCCCTAGGATGTGTGAACCAGGGGAAGAGAGCTCTGGTTCATGCAGTGTGGCTGCCATCATTGCTCCCCCTGCCTCTCTGAGTGCCCTCACGAAGAAAATTACAGCCATCCCAGGAGAGGATGGAGATGAGGCAGATGGGATGGAGATGTGGCTGGTCATGTCTGGCTGATGGGATTGGACCAGAACCAAGAGCTGTTTGTGAAGCCAGGGTTGTCCCAAGCTCAAGCCTGGGAACCAACAGACAGCAAGGATCTGAGGACCAGCCTGTGTTCAGCCACGGCCTGTTAAGACTAGGTATCCTTTCGAGCTGGGAAACAGGAGAGAGGAGAAGTGTTCCCAAACAAGCAGTAAGAATGGGTTGGGTCTGCAGCTGGCCTCAAACTCAGAAAGCCACAGTGGCACACACACTACCCACTCTCACACCTCTCTAACAGAGTGCTGCTGAAAGGTGGCCAGAGAGGTCCTGGTATCTCTTCTCCTGGTGCCATTGCCCTGCATTGCAGCAGAGAAGGTCAGGAGCTAGCACCTCAGCAGAACAGAAAATCAAACACTGTCAAACAACACAACTCCACCCCAAGGACAGCACTCATTGTCAGAAATCTCTCAAGTCACCTCTGTACTTCAGCTGGTGATGATATTTAACAATACTTCTCAAGTGAAGAAAGCTCCTTCCCATCAAGACTTACATAAGGGAGACGGTGAAGTGGAAGCGCTGCCGCAGCCCCTTGAAGGTTATGAAGGACTGTGGTGGGAAGCTCCTGGTGGTCATCTCACAGTATGGCCTCTCGTATTCGCCTGGAGGACACTCACACTTGAAGCCCCCGATCAGCAGGTTCACGCAGGTTCCTCCATTCTTACACACCCCTGGAGCACAGCGGCCAGAGCGTGCATTCACCTCACAGTAGTCTCCTGCAAGAGAAGAAGCAGATGTCAAGGAAGAAGGCACCTCACCCTAGCTGCAAACTGTGACACTCAGCTACCCAAGTGTTTCTGCTAAAGGTTAAGCTGCTTCCAAGTTTCTCTACCTGACCCCCTTCACATACAAGGTATGAGCCTGTAACTGCAGAGGGGTAAGGATGATGCGGCACTTTTCAAGTCTGAATTTTCAGAAGGGTGTGGCATACAAGTTGCTGACCAATCCTCTTGCAAATATCCAGCCGTGTTTGCCTCAGTTTTCAGATTCCCTGGCTGTTTCCAGACCTGGTAAATACAAAGCTTGCCTATATGGGAGAAGCTAACACCACCAGTTAAAATCTTACATCCTCCTTTCCAAACAAAATATGTGCAGACTGCTAGGATCTTCCACTACAGACTGGAAATTGAGAAAAGAAATAAACAAGAAATGTTTGTACTTTGCTTTGAGTGGAATTTGGCTTTTCTGCCCATGGCTGTAGCAGGCCCTGGCCATGGCTGTGTTCACAAGCACACTCACGAAACGTTTATAAAAAGAATAAGCAGGATGCTGTTGACATACACATTGCTTCCACCTTTTCCCATGCATGCATCCTGCAGGTGACAACCTTTTTCTAAGCCCTTCAGTACTGCAGAGTTTATAGAATCTGTGTTACACTTGCTGAAGCTGTTTTCCCCTCAAATGCTTCCTCTTCATTCAAGCCTGAAGTCTGTATTAAAATGCACTAAATGCACTACTCAAAACTGACTTGTCTTAGTTTGTGTGTCCTGCACTTGCCCAAAATCTGAGAGTGAATCACAGTTTCAAAAAGAAAATCATGTAGAGAGGAACTTCACTTTAAAATATCTGCTGCGGTTGGGACAAATGCGGCTGCTGAATTAATCACTGTACAGAAAACTAAACCCTCTATAGGAGTTAATTAGTTGATATTTACATTTTGGCATCATCTTCCTAAGACATAACGCATGTTCAGAAACCAAAGGTAAAACTGTTCACAGAAACTGAATATGCAATATGTAGCTGAATTTTACCCAGTAACAACGTCTGACAAATGTAGAGCAAAACTACTTAGCACAACCAGTTGAAGGAACAAGTTTCCAATAGTTCGGTATTTGCACCACTACTCCCTACTGGATTATACAATTGTACTAAACCAAGTACAGTTAAAAGTGTGCAAATGCAGATCTAGAGGAAAGAAGAAGCAGTAGGAATTGTGGGAAGTGACTCACACACAAAGGGAAATTAAACCAGAAAGTTTTGCTGCAGTCATTGTCCCAGCAGCCCTACTCCCACAGCTCCCTGCACCCAAGCTGCCTGTTCTGGGCGTCAGGCTGCAGCCAACACTATTGCTGCATCAGACCTGGATCTGCACCTCATTTCTTTGCCAGGCTGTAAACTGCAGTAGTTTGCAGCTGGTTTAGCTACTGTCTCGGGGCTAGTGAACTCTGACACAAGATGAGGTGGACAGCCCAGCCTTTTTTGCTCTCCAGCTCTGCTGCCTTTCTCCTATTGCATCAACATCACTTGCCTTTCAGGCAGGAGCAATGCACACTGGTAAAATGCAGAAGGAAATACAAGAGTGCCGTGATCATGCAGCCAGTCAAATGTTTTCCCCATCGAGGTGGGCTTAGCTCTGGAGGATAGATCTCTGGTCCTGCCCCATGATCCCCAGACTAGCAGAGCCATTTTACAGCTCTTTCCTGGCAAGTACATGTGTGGTTATGTCCTGGCAAACAACATACTGGGATGTTTGCATGTATTTAAAAAGGTTGTAATACAAAGCACAGGGGAGCTGAAAACATCTCTCCATAATAATAGTTCTCACAGTTAACCATAGAGACATGAAATAAGTCTTTCCCATCACCCAAGAGGGACTGCAATCCAAAACCTCTGAAGTAATAAACCATATAGCTAGGAACTTCACTTCAAGCCCGTGCTTAGAGCTTTTCTGATTCAGCACTGAAGTCTCTGATTCAGAACTCAAGTCCCTGTATTCTCACTTTAATACATTGAGATGAAATGCTGTGAAAACCACTTGATAATTATCTTCCTCTTCCCACTTACCAATTCTGAGTATCAGGAGAAATTATGTGATACACTTTCTTTAATACTTTAAAATGATCTACAGTGTGTTTCTTTTGGGAGAAACTGCATACACCATTCAAGACAGAAAATTCTCTCAAGATATTGGATATGCCAAAGTATGCACACACATCAAACGTTCTAAGAGGCACTACAGAAAACACTGCATAAATGCAGCCAACCCCCCTTAATACACACAGACATCTTGTGTACCAAAACTCTCAAAATGGAAAACCACAATTCCTATAGAAAGGCTAAACAGAAGGTTGTCAGTTTAAAAAAGTAATAGGATATCTTGTGAAATAACTCTGCAGCTCAGAGAGGATTGCAATCTTTAAGGCTTTCTGAAACCAGAATGATCTATTTGGCAAAAGCAAATACCGTGCAGGCTTGAATACACAGGGAACAAAAAAAAAGGAGTGAGCTAAAAGGAGAGATTCCTGGCACTGTAGTACACTATGCAAATGCCATGGCAATACGGAGGCAAAATATAAAAGCCTAAGCTGGAAGTCACTGATGGTTCTGCATTAATTCTACGATACAACAAGAATCTACACAGACCATTTATTTAAATATATATACAGGCATAAAACTATTTAAGAGAAAAGAAAGGTTACAGCAAAGTTTTACTGGTTTATGCTTGCTACTGCTTTTCATTACAAAACTTAAAGAGGTAATAAAAAAAAATGTAGTTCAAGTTTAAATAAGATCCTTTGTCCTATTTTCATTCAGCTGTAGCCATAGCATCACTGATGTCCTGGTTACCCAAGTCACTCTGAATTCTCTTTAGTCTGTAATATAAATAAGAACTGCATTTGATGCACACTCTTTAATGCTGAATTTTCATATTTTATGTATATTTACCAAAATAAGTTAAAATTGTGGTTTTGAAATCTCTACGGTAACTCCAAGACATCACTGTACAAGGCACAAAGGCCTCCCAATAAACATGAAAAATCCTTCCCTAGCCTTTTTTTTCCAAAAGTGCCTGGGATTATTTAGAAACAGGACATTTTTGCCTTACAGAGCACCCGTGTAAGCAAGTATTTGAAGTAGGGCTTCCACACTACTGCCCTGTGGGAGCTTTGAGGCAAATCCTGAAAAGCACCCTCCAAATTTGAACCAAAGCCCACATGGACTTGAAGGCCAAGCTGGCTGGAACTGGAAGGCCCTAAGGGAAGAGCTACTTGAAGAACTGAAAACAAAGCATCTGCATCTGCCAGTCTTTGGGATGAAAAAGGCCTGTGTGCCTGCCAGCAGATGAAGGTTGGAGGGTTGGGAAGTGATGTCAGAGGAGATGTCTTGCAGTCCACTGGGAAAAAGAACAGTACAGAAGGAGTCAGAGCTGCTGTACAGCAAGAATCTGGAGCAGTTCAGATGATAACAGCACAGCCCACATAGCCACCACATGTAGCCTGAGCTTGGTCTGCAATGGTGACAATGCTGACATGTATCACCCCCTCACCTGGCATGTGAAATTTTACTTTGCTCATCACAGGATTTTCTTGGCTAATATATTTCAATTTTTCACACTTGCCAGCATTTTAGGAATCATGTAAAAAACTAGTTACTTATCACAGCTCTGTGAAATCCAAGTAGGAGACCTGAAGCTCAGTCCCTCCAGCCACTAAATCTAAAGTGTGCACTGTCAGATAACATGGACCATGGCTGTCTGTTATCTGTCAGCATATTCCTGGACTTCGAAAAAATTCTGGGCCTGGCCAGCAAGTGGTTTAGCATTATAGGATAGCAGCTGATCTTACAGGCTGTCAGTTTACATGGATGACTCTTAAATCTGTGAAACCTGAGTGGCTGGAGAGCAGACAGGAAGGGATCTGGGGGTACTGGTAGATAGTAGGCTGAAGATGAGCCAGCAGTGTGCCCATGTAGCCAAGAAAGCCAATGGCATCCTGGCCTGTATTAGGAACAGTGTGGCCAGTAGGACAAGAGAGGTTATTCTGCCCCTGTACTCAACACTGGTCAGGTCACACCTTGAGTACTGTGTCCAGTTCTGGGCTCCTCAATTCAAGAGAGATGTTGAGGTGCTGGAACGTGCCCAGAGAAGGGCAACAAAGCTGGTGAAAGGCCTGGAACACAAAGCCTATGAGGAGAGGCTGAGGGAGCTGGGGTTGTCTGGCCTGGAGAGGAGGCTCAGGAGTGACCTCATTGCTGTTTACAACTACCTGAAGGGAGGCTGTAGCCAGGTGGGGGTTGGTCTCTTCTTCCAGGCAATCAGCAATAGAACATGGGGACACAGTCTCAAGTTGTGCTGGGGGAAGTATAGGCTGGATGTTAGCAGGAAGTTTTTCACAGAGAGAGTGATTTGCCCTTGGAATGGGCTGCCCAGGGAGGTGGTGGAGTCACCGTCCCTGGGGGTGTTCAAGAAAAGCCTGGATGAGGCACTTAGTGCCATGGTCTAGTTGACTGGATGGTCTTGGAGGTCTCTTCCAACCTGGTTGATTCTATGATTTATGTTGTCCTTTGCGTAGCGCTTCCCAGCTTTAAAGGCCTTGAGATCACAACACAGTCACTTTTGATACTGCTTCCTACTGGAAACTATCCTGTCTTTCATATATCTCTTCTTCAATTTTAGGATTAACTAGACAAAGATGTTAATCTCTCTTAGCATTTCTCTTGCTAACTTTATGTAGGTGAGGAAACCATGGTACCAGGCAAAACATAACAAGAACAGGCAAAGCAGCAAAGCAGCACACTGCTGTGCATCAATGATCTGGGCTTTGTAGACATCTGCCTGTGCTTTTCCTGGTGAATTGCCTGACCTTACAACAGATCATGTACAACATCAGAAAGTTTGCTGAAAATAACGTGATGGCATCAGAATAAACACAGAATTACCCTACACTTTAGTTTACTGCAATGTATTTCCACAATATCCCTGTTTAAGGGCTAGTCCTCAAACATTTGTACTACTGATTGTCTCCATCTGAAATACTACATTAAGTATATCTACACGAGGCAGCAGACCCGCACTAGTGTTCTCATTTTTTTTTACCTGTTTTCCCTAGGCAGATGCTAATTTTTCACTCATCACCTGTAATTGTTTGACTTGAACTGATTACATTATCACCAAGGTTGGAAGAGACCTCACAGATCATCAAGTCCAACCCTTTACCACAGAGCTCAAGGCTAGACCATGGCACCAAGTGCCACGTCCAACCTTGCCTTGAACAGCTCCAGGGACGGCGACTCCACCACCTCCCCGGGCAGCCCATTCCAGTAGCCAATGACTCTCTCAGTGAAGAACTTTCTCCTCACCTCGAGCCTAAACTTCCCCCGGCGCAACCTGAGGCTGTGTCCTCTCATTCTGGCCCTGGCCACCTGAGAGAAGAAAGCAACCTCCTCCTGGCTACAACCACCCCTCAGGTAGTTGTAGACAGCAATGAGATCACCCCTGAGCCTCCTCTTCTCCAGGCTAAGCAATCCCAACTCCCTCAGCCTTTCCTCGTAGGGCTTGTGCTCGAGGCCTCTCACCAGCCTCGTCTTCCTTTCCTTCATCCTATCAATTTCTCTGGATACATATTAATCTTCTCTGTGTCTGGAGCTGCGTCACCAGAATGGAAAATTAAGAATCTAATTTAAGCAGCCAGTCTAAAATGATGTATTTTAAAGTGGAAAGGAGAAATAACACAAAGCAGGGCAAAAGAATAAACAAGAAACAAGGCAACTAAATTCTTCAAAGAACTCCCATTGACCCACTGCCCTAAGAAAGAACCAACCACCATTAAAAATGCATGTGCTATCTTGCATATTATGGGAAAATCAGTCGTTGTTTTCCTCTAGTAACTAAGCCACTACTAACCTTAAATGGCAACCGGCACTAAAGCAATCAGTGCTTCGAGAAGGTTGTTAAAAACAAATGGACTGCAGAATTAGCCTGGAAATCTCCACTGGGACAAGAGATAAAGAGGTTGGGATCCAACCCACTCTGGGGGTGTTTTCACCACAGCTTAGGTTGAGTGGGAGTTACTTCCTTTCTTTCCCCAAACACATTGCACTTTCTTCCCTCTCCCTTGTGTTGGCATTCATGTAACTCTGCAGTTGACTGATTTGTGGAGCTCAGACGGCAAAACGCCATTCATTTCTTTACTGTAGAGTTAGTGATCTTCTGATTAGGTCCCTCCTAGGATTGATGGGATAAATAGCACTGCAGGCACAAAGGAAGGAGGCAGCATGATGCATTCAGGAGTAAGAATGAAGGAATGGTCTTAGGAAGATGTAATTGTTACAGAAATAGAGCTTTAAGCCATTTTAGATGGCTCAAGTATGAATGCAGTGTCTTGTGTTTTGACTTAGGTGAACCAGATCAACACCTTCAGTAGATACCTACCTCCATCCGCTGACTGTGCATGGATATATTGCAGGAAATTTAGTGTAAAACACAGGCTCAAGTCAAATAATTAAAATGAATATTGGATTTTACCCATAAAGGGAAATTTGTGACTTCAGTGACTGTGGTGCATGACCTCTCAGTACCCACTACAAGTCAGCCTTACCTCCCAGCAAATGGCACTTACTCAATCTACTGATTTTATGAGAAAAAGCAGAGAGCAGTTACGTGGAAAATGTAACCCAGTCATTCTGAATGAAGAACAAGACGGATCAAAGGAAAGTTAGAAGCCATTAGTGTGACTGTGATGAATTAAGGGGCAACTATATTCATGTACCATTTTACACAGATGAATCAAAAGTGCTATTTGAAGAGCATACGGAAAATCTGGGTCCCAGGGAAATCAGTGGCCACATCCCTACTGCCACTTCAGAGACGCCATGCAGATGCACTTGTTAGACTCAGTACTCACACTGATGGTTGGCAGTTTGTGACGTTTCTGCATTACACTGCTACTAAATGTTCAAATTTGAAAACATACTTTGGTCTTTCCTCCTACCTATTCATTTATGTTTTCAGAACTGGGATTGATCTAAGAAAATTAAAATCAATCCCAACTCTCTTACGGGGAGAAACATCACCGCAAGGTCCACTCTGCAGTCTCCCTGCTCCTTCTGTTGCTTTCTGCACTATGCAGGCATATGATGAGAAAGAAGCTGAACAATACATAAATACACACATAAGCACACACTACACATACACATGCTGCTTAGGACTAAATCCTGATGACTCATAATGACAACTGCCCTTCGTAAGTTTGCTTCCTATCTATTCCAGAATTAACAAGATGTATTTGCAAGAGTAACCTGAACTTAAAACACTGAGCAAAATAACAGCAAAAACTTTCCTCTTGCACACTATATGTAGCTTGCCAAGTAGCTCTCTGAGGTGATAGAAAATTATGGGATACTCAGGAAATCACTGTTTTATCTCTAGGTGAAGTTTAAATTTTCTATGAGCATTATCATGAAGCTCTGAGCTGGTGAGAAGAAAGGGTGCAGAATTACCAGTGCTCTTTCTGCTGTATATATCTCTCCTCACTTATATCATCACCCTTCTCCCTTCCCTGTGTGTTTTTCCACACAGTTCCCCCCCATCATAAATCACAAATCAGATTTCAAAAAAAACATGAGACTGGTCATGAGGTCTTCAATCAGGAGATGCTCCAAAACAATGAACAGGGGGGGCTTTTATTTTCTTTTATTTGCCTCTGAAACTGCAGGTGGCATCCACTGGCCCCAGAGCCTGAGAGCTCTTAGCAGTCAAATTCCAGCCCAAAACAGGTGAGCAAAAACGGCTGATCGGAGCAAACTCCCACTTCCATTTCCACCTCATCAGGAGGATGCTATCTAATCCCTCCCAGCTCTTCCTCCCACCAGTATCCTTGTTGACAGCAACTGGTTTCTGGCTGCTGGGGTTCTATGAGTTCCTGGGAGCAGGGAGACCACAATGAAAAATCCCAATACCAAACCGACGTGGAATGTGCTAGGATCCCAGCCCACCTCCTGATCCTTTCCCAGCTAGCAACCAGCTAAACTGTTTTATGGAAGCAAGAGCAGGGAAAGCTCAAGCCTCTCTGTCTCAAGCTGCTTTGGTCTGTGCCCGCTGATGCACTGCATACATAGAGCTGCCATTGAAATGGTATCTAGCCCCTTCACAGTCCAAAATCAGGCCTGGGATCCAATGCACAGCAACAGCCTGAGCAAAGATGTTGCTCTTCTCCTCATCTCCTCCTCTTCCCTGGTGACAAAACAAAGCAAAACAAAAGATACTCAGCAGGGAGGCAGGGAGGAGTGGATAGATGGATGGATGATTTGGGATTTAGGTTTAGGGTTTTTTTTTTTGTGGTTTTGCATTTAAATGAGAAGGAATAAATGGGGGGAAAAGAAACAATAGAGAAGGATTAGTGATATTTGGGGCACATCTGTTGGAGAAATGAATTAGTCAGTGGATTCCAGAAATTCTGAGTATGTTCTCAGGATACTATATGCTCAGTTCCAATGGCCATTGGACCATGTCCTCTTATGCAATTTCTACCAGGGCTTATAGGAACAGATCACAAACAAATGTAATGACTGAATCTTTAATACCTGTGCTGTCGTCCTTGCATATTTGTTGAAGATTAAAAATTATCAGTCCTTAAGCTTCCACTCTGTCTTCACCAGACAGTTTGCCTTTCATCTTCCAGCAATGAGCCCGGGAGCAGAGCAAGCACCAAAAGTGCTACAAACAGTTATTGCAAATATTGTAATTCTTTTTCCCATATAGTGCCTTGATGAGTAAGGAGACAGACTATCACATGAAAACATGCTCCATTTAAGAAACTACTCGAAGCCCACCTTACGGTTTGGGAAAGAAAAGAGATAACTTAGGATTTTACAGTCCATGGATTAGTGTCAGTACCTCAAAAAAAAACCCCAAAAACCAAACTGAACAGGTTGTTTTGCAGAGCTGGGTTGCCTCCTCAATGGTCAACTGATGCAGATCTCCCTCTGCATGAAGCCTGGATGCTATTCTCCTGGCTCAGGGAGGTGAGCAGAGGTGTGCACAATGCATCTGACAATGCATCTTGGAGGTCTCTTCCAACCTGGTTGATTCTATGATTCTCTCTGCCAGATGCCCCCATGGCATTGGACATAATCACCCCCTGGCCTCTGGGGAAATGCTTTAGATGTAAAGGAAGAGAATGAGAAAGAAAGTAACCATGTCTTCAGCCTGCCACAGCTGCCTTACAACAATCTTTTGATTTATGGGGTACTTTGGGTGATTTCTTAATGTCTTAATCATTACTCTTGGTTGATTTTACAACTGTCTATAAGGCCTGCATACTATTGAGACATTTGTTGTAACATACAGTGCCATCACACGGTTTCATCTCCCTCTGCATTTGACCTATAAGGTTCTGTCTCTCACCCAGGACTATACACAGTACAGATCCAAACAAGAGAGAAAAGAAATGCACTGAAATTTCCAGTTTATGTTGAGCTCTGTGGCAGGTTTATAAGTAAGACAATTTATCATGGAGATGGGTAGGTTCAGGCTGAACGTGAGGAGGAAGTTGTTCAGCATGAGAGTAGTGAGAGCCTGGAATGGGCTGCCCAGGGAGGTGGTTGAGGCCTCATCCCTGGAGGTGTTTATGGCCAGGGTGGATGGGGCTCTAGCCAGCCTGATCTAGGGGAGGGTGTCCCTGTCCATGGCAGGGGGGTTGGAACTAGATGATCCTTGTGGTCCCTTCCAACCCTGACTGATTCTATGATTCCAGGGGCAGCAGTGAGAAAGCAAAAAGGCACTCATAGACTCAATGTGCCTCTGCCCAAATGACAAAAAAAAAATATTCTTTCATCATGCAAAGTTTCAATTTTTAATGGGTACCATATGCCACCACAAGCACCGTTAATCCCCCAAGTCTGTGGTTCCACAGCCATTTTGGCCTCACATTTCAAAATACACAAAACTATTTACGTGAATTAGGAAAGTAAGCAAGGTGTGGTGGCTCTGCCATGGGTGTGTGTGCAATAACATCTTTTATCAACAGGAACTCAGAAGCTGGAAAATCAGACATGCTTTCAGGCATTGTCAGGCTTCTTGCTTGCTTTCAGCCTGGTCTCCCCAAACTGTTTTCCACAGGTGACACCAAAGGGCTGCAATTCCCAGCTGCAAAATGCATAGGGAAGGAGAAAACTCTAGCACTAACTTGTGCAAGTTAACATCCCAAAGCAGCTGAAAAAGGGAACGTGCCTGCAAATAACTGACCTTGGTAAGAGATGAAGGAAGAAGAAGGTTCAGCAATAGGTAGAAAAGTTCAAGGTCTCCCTTTCAATGGCAAGCACTACTGTTTTCTTTAGCAGAGTCCAGCCCTATTGCATTAAGATCTTGACTATTTTTCTCCATGTAGATGTTACAGACTTGGATGTTTTGGCTCAGAACAAGAGACAAAGCACAGAAGAAACCATCTGCTCTGATTCCCTGCAGCCTGCTAGGATTAACTCACAAGCAGCTAACTGCACACCTCCATTAAAAAAAGACTGGTGAGAGCCTGCATTTTGGATTTTCCATAAATTTGATGTTTTGTCAGAAAACTCTCACACTCACATCTTTCATGCAGTCTAATGCTATGATAAAAATGATGGCATTTAGAGATAGGCAGACCTCAAACTACATCATGCCTCTTAACATCCTAGGTGGTCCCAGAAGCTTTGGTACAAAGAAGCATAATGGCCAATTAGTGAGAATAATTGAAGAGAAGCCATAAAATATTAATAAAGCAACTGAAAAGCAAGCTTAAAGTAAATCTACTATTGTAGTTACATTTTAGGAAGCTGGGATTTCAGAGCTTTGTATTTTTATTTTATACGAGAAGTATTAGGTTAAAATGAAGTCAGAACCGCTGTGTAACTGCCTACTGTGGATTGCATGAGTTCAGAGGTTTTGTTTGACGGAGTAGATTGGTTTTGCCAGTACTATCTGAGGCCCATCCAATTTCTGTTATTACTGAAGGCAAATTCTGAAAAAAAAAAAAAAAAAGATCAAAAATGTGCCTCTGCTTGTCAAATTAAAAGGATTAGGGTTGAAAAGATAATCCCATAATCTTACGTTTTGGTAGCCTCAAAAATATTTCATATACAGGTCAGGAACATGAATTGAAAACAAAAGGCAGCTTAATTAGGGAAGATGACTTTTTCTTAATGACTCCTGGAAAAGGCCTCTCAATGCCACATACATCTTGCATAATAAAAATCTCAAAATCAATGTATTTTTAAATCTGCAGAACAGGTGAAAATTCAGAAGTTTGTTTGGTTTATCTGAAATTTAAATCTAGTATAAATCCAGTCGGCTTCCACAGCTTGTATTTAACTCTTCTAACAACAGTTTTGGAGATTGAAAGTCAGTCTTTTTTGTAAAGTATGTCTTTATTTTAAAGTAATTTGAAACAGTTACCACCTTGTTAGTGTTAATATACTTCATGTCATTTAGAATGTGCTTTATTATTAATATATGACACTCATCTTCATAATAATGTTTCTTACACTATAAACACCAGTGTGCTGACCTCCTGAAGCTGGATGGCCCTATCTAATTAAAATATGTATTTCATTGTTACATTGCAAAATGCTGTATAATATCTCTCATATGCTTTGCTATGGAGAATTTGAGAGACAGACAGAAGTAAAGCATCTTTATCTTCATTTTTTGAAACTGAAAATTCAGGCTGATGACTGCTGGGGAAGCTGCGATTCGGGGGCACCATGCAGTGTGTGTCACAGAACAAAACCTGCTCCAGGAGCAGGGGCTTCGATGCAGGCACTGAACCATGACTCTCTAAACAAAAGAGCATTTGCAACAACAATGAGGTTGTAGTTCCCACCATGCTCTGCACAACTGTATTGCAGAACTGTAATTATCTTGATGTTCAAGGCCATGTGCCTCAGTCTGGTGCTCAACTGTCAAAATGTTCAATCATAACACAAAGAACAGACACAGAAGAAACTACTTGATATTTTTTTCCTCCTAACAAGCCATCATCTCAATAACCTCATATCTGCACCAAATCATCCTTCTTACCACTTTTCTGTTATCTACTGATGAAAATAAAAATGTCTAACTTGGGATTTATAAATAGGAATAGAAGCCAAATATCTTACTGAATTGTCAAGGGGCTCCCCAGTTTTGTATTTATAGCTAGGAGAAAAGGAGATCCACTACCACGTTCCTTGGAAATTAAAATTCTTTTTTGTTTTGGATGAGCTCAAATTTTTAATTGCAGCCTTCCAGGAATTTTTTTTTTAGCCTTCACCTCTGATTTGCTGTGAACATTGTGAGGGGCTTTCCAAACCTGAGGCATATTGGAAGAAATATTATCTCATTATGATTTTATCTTTCCCACAAATAACTTAGAAGTTGTTTTTCTTTCTCCTCCTCTCTCTTCTCCTTTTTCCCTGTCTGATTGGTTTTCAGTGAGAAAAAAAAAAAACCAAAACATCTAAGAAGACACCTAGCCACTGGCAAAAAAACTCACTGAAAGGGTAATCTAATATAGGGGCTATTTTGACACGTAGCAAGTGTATGTTTGGGTGCATTAGAATGCATCTGTGTGACTTAAAATTTTACTGTGCTAATCTTCCTGACATTAAACTATGACAAAAATTCCCAAGTCTTATGTTACACAAGGCTCAACTTGGCTAAATTAATAAAAACACAACTGTGAACTACTGTCACAGAGAAGCTGGCTGTTGTTTAATAAACTATTTCAAATACTTAAATTAGACCTCAGTGTGTGTAGTTTCTCTCACATCAGTGTTCTGTGATGTATACATATGTTCACAATTATGATGGTGTGTGGGAATTTACCTGAGTCAGTGAAGAGGAGTTTTACTTATACCAGTAACATTATAATATCAAATAGCTCCACTTTGTGTAATTACAATCCACCTTCTATTAATTTTTTTTTTTTTAGTTACACCAGTGAAGATAAGCAAATGCATTACAACAAAGGTTTGCAAAAAGCTTGGGAGAACTGTTAACTGAAATCCCATTAATATAAAACCAGTAGTACATGTAGAGAGCCTAAAAAATTGTTGAAAATTAATGGAGCAAGATCACTCAATGTGCAACATATTAAAGACCATAACAAGATTTCACATATGCCAGTACAAAGGAAACCCTAAATTTAGACCAGTTCATCATCAACCAAAAGGCCAATAGGAAACCTGAGGTGCTCTGTATGTATCTCTCTGCCACTGAACCGCTGACTCAATTCATACTTGTAGAGCATTTTCCTGCCAAGAGGTGGGAAGGAGAGGTCAGGGGCCAGAGGCAGGCATGTACCCACACCAGGTTAGCAGTTTGTTTTGTTCATCCAAAGCCAGCTGGCTGATGGCAAACACAAACTTATGTTGGCACGGCTTTGGGGTCAAATGTGTTATTTTCACATTGGGGAATTAATGAGATTTGACTTCAACAAAAGAGACTGAAGCCAATGCTAGCCACAGCTAGGGGGCTGGACTAGTAGATCTTTGAAGAACCCCTCCAAACCAAACCATCCTGTGATTATACCTGGCTATTAGGGCTTGATATAAAATGCTATACTGTAGAAGAACTGAGACAGCAGTTGTCCAGCAATAGCAGTAGGCCTCCCCTGTCTGCAAACTGCCTGACTTCACACTACACAGCATGTAGTTAAGAACCTACCTTCTCTCCATGTTGTAACATAACTGAACAGACATCAATGGCCATTAACAGCAAGTAGGCGTAAAAGTGCAATCATTAGCATGGAACCATCCTTAAGCAGGTTATTGCTCAAGTTATTTGGATACTGAATTTTAGCTATATGCTACTTGAAATTATCAACAAAGGGAGAGAAAGGATAAAATCATCTGCAAGTGACAAATTAGAAGAGTGGCTCAATGAAGAAAAGGACAGGCCAGCTACAAAGCCATCTGAAGGAGAAGGAAAAGAAGATAAGCTGTAATCAGTAATGAGGATTTTTTAGATCCTGAACTGTTTGGAAGAGCTGAATTCACAAGTATATTGGAGATGAATTACTAAGGTAGCTCCTGAAGCCAGGTTTCCATTGTTGTGTGATCTGGCGCTTGATTTTACAAAGCACCCATCACGCCTCCACTTTGGGAGCACCCAGTAAGAACAGAAGTCTTGTCAAAGCATCAGAAAACCAATTAAAAAGAACTAACACAACATTAAGTCTGTAGCTTGGTTTCCACCTGACATCAAAGGACTTTGATCAGTGCAAGCATTTCTACAGGAAAACAGAGTAAGATGTGAGGCTCCAGAATTGGCATCTGAAGCCCCAGCACCAGCAGTGGTTTGGCTGAATCAAAGATCATCCCACGTGCTGCATCTTGGGGTGAAAGGTAAGAGAGGCTTTGTACATGACTGGGAAAACATTCCATTTTTAAACAGTAGCTAGTTTACACACATCAGGATCAAGGTAATGTGATAAAACATTTTGGTTGGGTTTAGGAAAAGGCATAGCAGATTGATGTGAAGGCTGCAGGCCATGTACACCATTTGGAAGCTAAACTGTCAACAAATGCACCGCAATAATCCAATTAGAAAAGGCTTTTTGCATCCTGACAAGTGAACATAGGTTCAGGATTATCCAAAGGACGTATCCTTCTGACAAAAATCCACTTACAGAATGGTACATCTTTCAAGTGAGTCCGGTCTATCCGATACAAACTCAGGATTTCCAACATTTGTCTCCTGTGACTTGGTGACATGGACAGAAATATAATCAATGTAAACATTAATAGACTTCAGCTTTTGATTGTGTCATATAAAAAATGGAACTTTATTCTCATTTTATTATATCAATTATCTTCTGGAGCAAGCAGTCATACAATTATGCCATTTAGGCCATAGCCTCAGGCCCAGCCCAGCATCACTTGGGTCCAGCTATAAGGCTGTGGCATGCTGGCCCCATTCCTACACAGATTAATAGTAAGTCTTGCCTTAAGTATAAACAAGGACCTGTTTTAACATGCACAATAAATCCCAAAGTTAAACACAGTGGGTGACAGGGCATGCAGGCTTCTGCTGACAGTCTGTGCCTTTCATGGGGATATCCCTCAAGTTGCCAGCCATGGGCAGCTCAGGAATGACCCAGCAGAGCTGCCACAGCTGCTCTGCCTTGCTTTTATGTGACCTGGAAGAGATGAAGATGCTGTGCCTCACCTTTCATCTCTTTGTTGAGAGGCACAGCACTCTCTTGTTCAAAGGGGTGTCTCAGAGTCTTTCTTTGCCGTTTAGAAACTTTTGCAGAGTCCAGAGCAATCCTTTGTTGAGAAGTGTTTTGTACAGGTACAGCTCAAGTCACAGTCCTCCGACAATATAGATAGACCCAAAAGTAAGAATTCTGCCAGGTGCTACATCTTAATCTGAATATCCAAAACTAGTACTTACTTCCAGGAATTCATGATATAAAATGGATATTGTGCTAAAAGGTGAGAAATTACTTAAATATCTCAATTGACAATTGTGCTCTTCAATTGCAGCATTTACTGCCCAATGGCCAATGAAAGACCATAGTTATTTGGAAAGAATAGGTTGTATGGGTTCTTATATGTTTAGCTATTATGTCAGCTGATGAAATGACATCTGGGGTTCATGGCTAAATGCAATGATATGAGGGAACATCAAAACACTCAGAGTAAGACTTTGTGATGGTTTGGGAGTTACCCACCTCTCCACTCTTATGAAATCACTCAGACTAGACTCAGCCAGCTGAGAGTTAAGGAATGAAGCTTTATATTTACAGCTTAACACAATATACAATAGTTACAGCTACATATAGAAATATACAAGTTAAAGGCAATACAGAAACACAATACCCCTCCCAGAAATCAAGAGTCCCCCAGGACGGACTCCAAACCACCCTTCCACCTTCTTTCCACCCCTCTACCTTATCTCAGGGTATGCCTTATAAGCAAGGTGAGTTTTGAGGATCGGCAAAAGGGGTTAGAAAGCAGAAAGATTAGTTACACAGAAGCAGCCCAGGCAGAAAAGTACAGGCTTTGACAGAGACACACACACTGTCCCTCCTGCTCTGTCTTATCTATGTTTTGTGTTCTTGTCTTTATACATCTCAGCAAGCCTGAGTGAAGTAGACATCACCACTGTTTCCTTTTCACAGACTATAATATAATTTCTCTCCTTACAATATTCCAATTAGCCTCAAACTAGCACAGACTTCTGAGATGCTATGTCTTATAGTAGATAGCTGAGTGGTGAAGATCATAAAAGGAGAAAATGATAGGCTTTTCCAGCTTTTCTACCAGTCTTATGGGTCCTCGCTAGCTGCCCAAGTGCTGCAAGCCCCTGAGAGCTTGGAAAGGACACAGGCTAGATGGAAACAAGAGGTACCTTTCTGTATGCAACCACAGCCAACCACAGGGACACATCTACACCAACGGAGACATCTGCTTATTCAATAAAGGTAGAAGAAAATTTTCCTCACAAAAATTTCATGCTGATGAGACAGAAAAAGCTGAAGATTTATGGAACTCTGCAGATAAAAAAATCTTAAAGAGTACTAATCATAAGGAAAGATCTTATAAGCAAGCAATTTTTCATCTCTCCATCAAAGATAGAAAAAGTTAACATCTCTGCAACTGAGAGACAGGTCCACAGCAATCAAAGGGAAACTGTGTTGCAGTTATGAATGCATATTTTCGCTATGAAACCAAAACAATAGCACAGCATAGCACTGCTGAAGAAGAAAAACTGCTAGACCTCTAATGTTACACAGATCTTCATTGGGGTGCAACTACCCTACACAAGCTATCTCATGGTATTGTCACAGAGAAACTACAAGGAAAGGCAGCCTCCTCTAAGGCACTGAGAGACAAAGAAAATTAGAAGGCTAAAGCTCTTCAACTTTTCTTGCATTCAACATCAGAAGAAAAACTTCACAAAACACTGGTAAGATTTTTTGCAAATGGGAAAATATACAGCCTTTAAATTCTGAAAATGGTGTGAATCACCTAGTACCCTAATAATGGTAATTACATTCAACCTCTTGAAACTGGATATAGTATTCTTTTACAGTCTCACACCTTGTTTAGGCTGTTTTCTTCCATTTATTATATTACAGAATTACAGAATTACTTAGATTGGAAAAGAACTTCAAGATCATCGAGTCCAATCCTTAGTTTCACACTCACAAGTCCTTGACTAAACCGAATCCCTCAGCACAACATCTCATCACTATGAATCACTATGGTTGGAAAGGACCACCAGGATCATCCAGTCCAACCTTCATCCCAGCATCCTTAATCACTGGACCATAGCCTCAAGTGCCACATCCACTCTTTTTTTAAACACCTCCAGGGACGGTGACTCCACCACCTCTCTGGGCAGCCTGTTCCAGTGCCTGACCACCTGCTCAGTAAAGAACTTCCTCCAAACATCCAACCTAAACCTCCCCTGATGCAACTTGAGGCCATTTCCTCTTGTCCCGTCATTAGTACTTTGGGAGAAGAGACCAGCTCCAGCCTCACTACAACTTCCTTTTAGGTAGTGGTAGAGGGTAATAAGATCCCCTCTCAGCCTCCTCTTCTCCATACTAAACCACCCCAGTTCCATTAGCCGTTCCTCATAGGTCATGTTTTCCAGACCTCTCACCAGCCTCATTGCCTAGCATATAAACGCACATGGAATCCAGTAGGATAACTTTGAAGACCTCGAGTTACAGGACACTGTTAAGGCAACACTAGTACAGAACATTTCACTATATTGCCTTAATACTTGAATAAAGCATCAGAGAGATGATCCACAAAGCTGTCCCATACTGTCAACAATGTCCTACCTTTATGAGAGTGTTAAGAGCATTTGGGAGTGACAGATTCTTTTTTTTTTGGTATTGCAGACAAAGCTAGTCACAGCTGTCTGAAAGTGCTGTCCAAGCTCCAGGACCCTGTAAGGATAATCCTTGGTCAGCCTTGCTGTCACAAATTGTGCTAGTTTGAAGCTATCTAGAATGTTATGGTGAGAAAGATTGTATCACAGACTGTGAAAGAGAAAACAAATGGCGATGTCTGCTTCACTCATAGGCTTGCTGAGATGTATAAGAGCAAGAATCCAAACAGATAAGGGAGTCGTTCTTTGTCCAGGCTCTGGGCATTTTTCTCTCTGACCTCACCCTCCGTCTCTCTGATTAATCCACTTGCTTCCTAACCCCCCCATGCCAATCCTCCTTTCTTCCTTGGGGCACAAGGGAACGTCTGGGGTGAGATAGAAGGGTGGGAGAAGGTGGAAGGGTGGTTGGGAGCCCCTCCTGGGGACTCAGGTTTCTGGGAGGGCTGTTGTCTTTCTGTATTCCCTTTTACCTTGTATATTTCTGTATATAACTGTATATACTGTAAATATCTGCTTCTATATTGTGCTAAGCTGTAAATATAAGCTTCATTCAAATTTCCAGAGCTGGCTGAGTCTAGTCTGGATGATTTCCAAAGTGTGTGTGGGGGCGGGTAACACCCAAACCACCACACAAACTCATGGATTCTCAGAAGCTAAACAAGGGGTTAAAAATACAGTAAAAGGCACATGAAGGAATCAAAGTAAGACTTGCTGTGCTGGATTTGGCTGTTATACATCTGTGATCGCACTGCTCCAGGGGAACAGCAGAAATGTAACCAAGAGTGGAATTTCATACTCGTTCAGCTAAGATAAAACACTCATTACAGGTACCCTGGCTGCAAGATTTCTCTACTTGAAAGTTGAAATTCTCCCAAATAAATCTCTCTGGCCTGAAAAATGAGAATTTGGTATCAGACTGTACTAGGAATTACTATCTGAAGAATGGATATAAGTGAAGAAAATGCAGAAGCAAATTTTACCATTTACTTTTACTGCTATATGTTAGCTAAAGCAAATGCTGAGAACTTGCTAAGCAACATGAATAAGGATTTCTGGCACAAAGCTGAGAAAAAAGCTGTAGTTACCTTTTTATAACACATAGTCAGAATTCACAGAGGCCACGTTAGATGTCATGAACCCTCATGTCAATATGGTATCACAGAAATAAATTAGGATGAAAAAAGTGTAATACGTAAAAGATCCCTAATTGCTGTATTTGATTACTAAAAGATTTATAACCACTTAAGGTCTCTTCCCTCTCTGAAGTGAGATCTTTCCTAAGAAAGATGTGGAGAATATGGGAAGTTCTCTGATGATCTTTTTCGTTAGAAATTGCTCCTTGCTAGAGGTTATGTACCAGAGGAGGCAAAAAGAATGTCTTACGCTAAGTAGAACTGTAGGAACAGTAAGCCTCTTCCTTATCTCAGGAGTTGTGGTTTGGTTTTTTGTTGTTGTTTTTGTTTTTTTCTCTTCTCATTGGAGCGCTTTGTTCTCTGCAAAGTAAATGTTACTTTTTGGACGTATGACTGGTGGCTGCTAAGCAGAAGGACTGTGGGCACTGAACTGAGGTGACAGCTGCGGGAGTAAAGGCAAAATGCACCAACATGTAACAGGAATAGTGGCAATTCACACCCAAAAATGTGGTGACTTCTGTTTGCAGTGGTATGCTCCACAGGAGGCACTGGGATGACGATGGAAGTACAGCTCATTTGCAAACCACTGTGGCAACCATGCTTCCAAAACTGGTGCAGATGACATGATGCATTTGCTCTTCAGGGCATTGCCCCTGGGGAGTGCAGGAAACTTCTCCTCTCTCCAAGCCTTCATCTATCGCTCATCTCAGCTGCTTCTGCAGCACTCAAATATACATGAAGTATAGCTGGACAACTACCCAGGCTTTCCAGTGTTCAAGTTCATTAAATTTGTTTTCTTAACTTAAATTACATCCTTTAACCCTTGAGCCATGGACATAGCTTTCTGCCATCAATGGCACACTTATTCATATGCACATTGTTCACTTCTCAACACTGATTTGTATATATAAAGAAAAGAAGCTGGAGGAGTTGCCATTCTGACAAAACCCATGAAATATATGTCCTTCATTCACCTCCTTATATCATAGGAAGTGAATTCCAAATCACCTCAAACTAGCTAGTAGTCAGGTTTCAGAAATATCTTGTAGAAGCTCAGTTTACCTTTGTGCCTGTAACAGAAGACTCCTGAAGACAGAGAAACTTTCAGCATGTATAAATGACTAACAATTAACATCACAACAAATGGAGAGCTTCAAAGAAGGGTGGAAAAACAGGGGGAAATTCCATCTGATTAAGATAGGACATAATTATCTTCTACAGGAAATGAATGGTGTATTTTTAACAGGTGACTAGTGGGATAGATTCAGTACAAGGTTATGATAGTGTAGTGATTTCTTTGTGCTGCAGTGTATCTCCTCAGAGAGATGACAGATCTTAGCATTTTCTTGCAATTATTTTTCTATATAGGCTCTTAATTGGGAAATGGAAACATGAGAGCTCCCAGAGTAGGCTGCACTTTGTTGACTATTACCATTCATATTTAATTTTTTACTATTCTGAAGTTTCTGAAGTACTTCATACTGGTATGCTACTACGCTGATTTAGTACTGTGGTAACATTTCAGTAATAACAGAAACTCCCCATTTCAAGCCTTTGCTCTGCTCATTCTGATTTCCCATCACTGCATTCTGCAAACTATTGAAACCAATCTATGCTGTTTAAATATTAAATAGATGTAAAACCTATGAATACTGATAAACAAACAGTAATAACAGTTAAAAAACTGAAAACACAGTATTATGATTAATAGATACATGCAACTTGCAAAGGGATATGAACGTATTTAAAGAAAGGATAAAAACTGTAGGTAAAGTAACAGTTCTTAAAAGAGATTGGGACGAGGTTCAATAATGCATCTTCATAAAATATTTCTGGTAACAAATTACTTGTTGATAACATTTTGCACTCTGTTCTCTAAAAGGGATGAAAATCAACCAACTAACGGCCACCATATGTGGGCATGTTAGTTCTGAGGCAAAAAACATTGTCATGCAACACAGAGCCCAGAGACACTAATGGTAATATAAACCAAACACAGAGCAGACACTAAATTTCTATTTCTGGCAATTCATTCATCAGTAAACCAGAAATATTCAGTAATAATTTCTAAGCTCTTTTGATCATGGTTAGGTGTGTTTTCCTCTGGCCAGCCTGACTATGATCACCACCTGAACTGTCTTTCCAATGAATATAGTGTTTCTCACTGAAGTGTAGTTAACTCTGATACCTAAAGATGGCAAGGCAAGGCTATAAGCAGTGCTCACTCCTTAATCGTGGCAGCAAGACAGTTAATTTTTAACTAAAAAACTATGCACTGAAAATACAGTTAGAGATGAAATCTTTTCTTTGTGGGTGAATAATTCGGTGCTTCTCTTCTAAATATGTACCATGTCTGTTCTAACTACGGCGTTAATTATTAAACACTTTCATCAATTATTAATATGAAGTTATTTTCTTTCATTTTAGAAGTATATTTAGCCTCTTTTCCTGAAGATTTGTCATGTAGGAATGCATGCTAGTTCAAAACCGAAGACATGAATTTATTACCTCTATATGCACATCTATTTTTAATGAAGTTGCTACTTCAGACCATTGCTGTCTACAGTATCATTAGTACATAAATATATTAAATTAAATCAGCCACTCATAAAATCTTTCTGTTACATTCAATGCTGTATGTAATGGATAATGGACTTTATAATGCACTTTACTGTGGAAGTCAGTCATGAGAGGTTTGGCAAGGAAATCGCCCCTCAACAAAGACCAAATATCCTGACCATTTCACAACTCTGGGGTTTCACTGATCAGGCAAAGTTTGTCTGCATCTCCTTAGGAAAGCCCTGCTGCCCTAAGCCCCACTCTGACATCAGGCAGCACTGCCTGAGCCCCTTGCTGGGGAAAGCCCAGTTCACCTACCACTGCCAGGTCCCTGCTCACTGACTTTCTGTCTCCTTCCATCATTGCATTTTTAACTACAGCTCTGAGCCAAAAACCACAAAAAGTGAAGACAAACATTTCCCCCTAGAGTGCTGGATCCAGCCAATTGGACATACACATCATCTATATTTTTTTGTACATAATTTTTGTTTTCAATATTTTATAACTATAGTAATGAGAGGAAACATTTGGAACAGCCCCATCTGCTTCACTTCTTGTTGGCAGATCACAACAGACACTGGTGAGCTATCAGTGTCACATCTAGCAGCATGTCAGTGCAGAATGCCTAAATGTGTGTGTGCCATTTCAAATACATAAATAATCCCACACACCTTACTGATGCTCCAAAAACCATTCAGCTAATATTCTTTCATATCTTCTCAGGAGTATTTGAGAAGCAACACTTTGATCTTTATTAGCTGCCAAGTCCATGATGAGGCAAAGTATATTCCTCAGCAGGCTGCTGGAGACAGGCCTGGAAGCAGCTACGCCATTCTGGAGTTTATCTGGACATTTACAAACTGGAGCTGACTTGCAATATTTCCCATAAATGTCTATTGCAGTTGCTTGAGAGCAAGGGTTGGTGACCTTGTACCGAGGCTGCACACGCTCACTACACCCTGGTATAAGAGGACTGCTAAGGGGCCAGGAAAGTGTTAAAATACAAACCCATGAAACAGGGAATGTGTCCCACCTTTTTCCTTCCAGACAGAGGAAATATGTTTGCATAAAGCACTCTGAGCATAAATGCACACAAATGAAGCTCACTCCAGCAGTTTTGGGCTCCCTGAATGATTTGGAGTAAGGCATCATTCCTACCACCACACATGCAGAGATTTGAGACTCAACCTAAGTGGCGTTTGACACTTCACAAGCCTTCTCTTGACCAGAAGGCAGTGCCAGTTTTTCTCCCTTTGACTACTAAGAATGTCAGCAATTTCAGCTTGACACAGAGCTTGCCTGGCTGATGGTCTAACATACAAGTCATGGGTCAAAGATAAGATAAACACATACCAGTGTAGTCCTCGTAGCATTCACAAGTGTAGCCCCCTTCTCGGCTCCGACATAGTCCGTTGCTCCCACAAGGATTGGAGTAGCAGAGGTCAATCTCTGTCTCGCAGTAGTCGCCCGTGAAACCTGGGGGGCACCGGCACCGCAGCCCATTGATGGGGTGGATGGGGCGGAACAGGACAGTGTTGGAACTGATGAATGGGGCCGAGCTGTCAAACTTCAGGACAGACACACACTTCATGTAGTTCTCACAGGGCTCACGCAAGCAGATGTTGTCATCAAAAGGCAGCACCCTCTGTGTGGAAATCATGGTCAGCAGGGTCCTGTTGAGGTAGATCTGCTCCTGCAGGTCCTCAGAAGGAAAAAACTTGTTTCGAATGCCGCCAGGGAGCAAAGCTGAGAAGGTCACATTCAGGATATTGGAGCTGACATCTGTATCATTTTGAATATTGAAAACGAAGATGCCGTCCTTGGCAGTGGAGAGCACTGTTGCCACTCCCTCCACAAACAGGGACAGGAGGGGAGAAAGGAACCTCTCCTGGGACATGTTCTCCAGACGCACTGTGATGCTGTTGGTAAGCATGTCATCCGTGATGATGGTGACACGCAGGGTGCAGACTGCCGTCACACTGTGGACACCATCTGAATGGAAGAAAGGTAACAGTGATGTCAGAGAGCAGGCTTCAACCTACAGACAAAGAGGCTCCTGCAGGCTCCTGAAGTCTCCTGGAAATAAAGCAGACCTGCAAGGCATTTCAGGGCATCAGGATGGAAGAGGGAACTATGTCCACCATGTGCAGTGATTACCAATGCCTTTGCTCAGGAAAACAAAACAAAATTTCTTGGAGATTGCTAGTTAAAGGACGTGAGATATCTTAAGAGTCCAAAACACCTGGAGAACATCTTGGGCAAAAAATTGGTAAAGCTCAGTGAGCAAACAGATAACCTGAGAGCCCCAGGACAACCAAGGAGAAGGAGTCTCTCGTGACAGAGACTGAATGGATCTTCACACAAGTCACTATTAGTCCACAACCAGTGCTGGGAAGCTGCTGATCTGCTATAGCACAGCAATAATACTATCTTCTCCAGGCTTAGTACCAGGCTCAAGGAGCCAGAACTATACACTGACAGAGAATTGTAACCAAATCTTTAGACAAACATCACCTAAGGAAACAAATCTTCTTCATATCGGAACATCTGAAGTTCTTAATTTCTTACTGCTAGTTTCTTCAAAATACTTTATGAAAACCAGAAAAGAATTACTGAATAAAACATGGCTGTAGTTAAAAAACACAACATCTAAAAACGCTTCCATTTCATCCTTCCTTTAAAGCACTTCTGATATTGCTGCAGATGTTCTGCAATAAAACTCATAAATATAGCACTAAAATTTGAGACTCAACTGAGAGATGCCTCTGTAAAATACCAGTACACTCTGAGGGTTACAGTAGTGCTATGAATGTTCATACTCTAGAGTGTTCACACTCTAGAGCATTCTGTCATATGAAACACAACTGCGACATGGTGAGTACTGTAATTAATACAAATTCAGTGTGAACATGGAATGAGAAGTTGTGTCATCGCTGAAACCATATAATTTAGTTTATTTGTGTTCTGGCTAACATAAAGGAATAATTAAAATACAGACTGCACTACACTACATGGTTAGTACTAGAGAAGCATCTAGAAATCCTAGAAGAGATCAAGAATGAATGTCTTCTGATAGGAAATGTTACTTCTAAAAGGTCTCACCAGAAATGAACAAGTTCATCTCATAAGCGATACAAACTGGTTTGAGTGGCATTATAACAGGCCCACAGTAGGGTTAAGAAGTAGATCCAGTTCATCTAGATCACAGTTCAGTGTCATATTGTTGGCCCAAAGTATCCCAGAAGTAATAATTTCACAACTAACCCGTGGTCACATTCATTTCAATTAAACCATAAGGAACATGCAGGGATGGATTTTGAATCACATAAATGCAAAGTTGCGGTGGAAACTGCATTTGAATCAATCTAACCCAATGTGAGATCAAAATTCTAGTAGAATGGATTGCTAAAGGTAATTTTCCTAAGATCTATTATTGCAGAGTTTATGATCTGCTACAGTCTCTTATAAAAGATCTTTCAATAACAGAAAGTTTAGAATGTTTCCCTTTCTATTCACTGTCACTGCTACACCTCAAGTACAGTTTTGTTTTAAAAAGAAATGCGTTGTTGGAAGATAAACAATAAATGGCAGCAATATAGTAAATTACAGCAACATAATTAACCAAATGGCTTTTGACTCCCTCCTCCTGATCAAGTTGCCTGTTAAAGCTCAGCTGTTGATTTTTTTCCACACTGAAGAAGCTTTTAGCAAACAGAAAAATCTTTTCCCCTGTATGCTACTTTACTACTGCTCTGCTAAAACCAGTCAAAAGAGGTAATTATTCAGGATGATGTATTTGATGTGCCCTTCACAGAAGCTGATGCACCAACTTTCATTTTCTCTCAAGTTTGCAGAAATCATTCTCTCCCCTTCTTCAGCCTCGTTCTAGAAACATGTAGTTTCAGCCTCCATTGAGACCTAAAGCAACCAAAATGACTGGTAGCCAAAATCCTCACTGCAACCTCCTCCTGTGGTGTCTGTGGATTAGTGGCCAACAGACATCACAGGATGCACTATGTTTTCATAAATGACATCCTCGGACTAGTTTATCCACTTCTGTCAGCTACTCAGCTCACTTTTCTGAAAGGCCAAAAGCAGAACAAACTATTCACATTATTTTTTTCTTTCCTAAAGCAACTGACATTTGCTGCCTGTCCCTTAGGGTGCCTGGACTATTTTGCTGTTTTATTTGTTGCACAATACACTACAGAAGTTCTCTCATACCAGTGAGCTTGCTGACAGTGGGTCCTTTTCTTAAAGCACTATGATCTATAGCCCCTGGTATGTATAGTAAGAAGACAAAATACGATCCACTGTCTAACAACGCATTAGAGTCTACAAACTGTCATAATCAATATCGACTGTCACAATATGCAAGAGCTTCCCAGCATTCACAACAGCTATTCTGACACAGTTAATAAATCACTGGAAAAAGCCCGGTGTCAGATACCACACAGCCTCCTTGTTCCGCAGGCAGCACAAAAGAAAACTGGGCACAGACGTATAGCTGCAAAATGAAGTTGTGTTTTAAAAGCGAGTTTGGCTTTGTGCAGCCCTGTTGCAGAGCATTAAAATAAAAAAAGAGTAAAAAGAAGCTGAGCTGGTGTACTATAGGCAACAAAAGAGTGGCACAGCTATACAGCCGGCTGGACAAGCGCCTCTTTCATATCACCAGTGAGTCTGAGAGCAGCATCATGGGATCCAATCATCTATTCATTCAGAAATTCGTGGAAAGTTGAAACAATCTGTGGTTTTATGGGACCAAATTAGTATCTATTCTACTTTCAACAGACAACTTTGGCTTTGAAGATTGGAACAAGTGCAATAAAAGAAGTGGAAATTTTGTCCTCATCTTTACTGGGAATCGAATTGAGCACTAAATACACAACAACATATGTGTTTTGAGATTCACAAGTGAGATACTCCAAGAAAGTTTCAGATTTTTACTGCCACAAATGCCAGAAAAATAATATTAGGAATTACTGGTTTATGGAGTAGTAATACTTTACAGCCATTCACTGTCTGACAGGCCTACCATATGTAGCTATACAATATACATGCACAATCAATCTGTTACTTTGCCAGAAAGGCTCTAAGTCTGCTTTTTTAAAGGTCTTACAGTACAGCTATAAAAAGTCCCTATCGTGGTTTGGCAGATGCAAGATGGCTTCAGACAGGGGTGTGAAACACCCTTTGGATGATGCTACACAGGAGAAACTCTGGCTACAACTTACTCTTTGGAGCAGACCTTTGCACAGCTGAATGCATACACATATGCAAGGCTTAGCTGTCACAAGTTCTCACAGCCATCATCTGCTTGGCTTCAGCAAATAGTCTGGATGCAGGAGTCTTCCTGAAGGAGTGCTAAAAACATGAGCTGTGCTGGCAGATGGGACACACAGGCATTCTGCTAAGAGTGGCTTTAGGAAACAGCCTCAGTCTTAGCAACCCAAGGAACTGTCAGTCAGATAGCCTGAGAAAATGGAGAGAGGATAGACCAATGAGGGAGACAGGATGTGACCCATCCTTTTGTGGGCTTGGCTCCTAAAACCTTTGTACCAATGGCTTTTATTATTCTGTCCTCAAGTTTATCTTTCATAAAGAGGGCATAATGGAACATGTACATTGTGAAGTAGTGGGTGCAGATGATGAAACATCAATATACTGGGGTAATGAAGGCAATAGTAATATCCTAAACTATACATAAATGGGTCTTCCAAAACCTACTGCAGTCAAATTTATCAAAAGCAATGTGGAAAGATTAAAAAGAAAAGACTCTTAGGATCTCACACACTAGTGAACAGACAAACTGGACTCTGGATGGCCAAGTGGCCACAGAAGACAGTTGGTTATAATAAATGTACACAGAATTTATATCCTAGTTGTATTATTTTATGCATACTTTCTATAAAACAGATATCCAGAGGTGGAAATTAAAGCAGACTGTTGCCATTTATGTCATTGCCAATGTTGAACAGGCTCCTTAAAAACACAACTGCACATCTTCATCCTCTATGAAACTCATGAAAAGATTTCATAGCAATGAGATACCTTGATGCATTACAAAGAGAAGACAGTAATGCTGACAAAAGCTGGAACCTCTTTAAAATACATGAATAACTAAGAATTGATGAAATAGTCATTGTTTCATTATTATCTTTCCTTTATAACAAACCTAATTAAATCTGAGATTTCAATCTCAGTTTGCTATCTTCTGGCAGTCTGTAAACCAAAGAATCTTCAAATGTAAACAAAGTAAACTTTAAATTAGATGTGCATTTGGCAATGGTAGCACCTGGCCAGAAAGGATGTTTTGTCTGGTTTTCAACTTGGCAGAAAAAACAACTTATTATATACAAAAGTCTTAGGGCTAATTATGAAAGCTGCATACTTTATATTAATACTTCAGCCTGACAGTTTTCTTCATAGATATCCCAACCCAAACTCATGTCAGTTCTGGTTTTTAACCTGGAAATAACAGATATCAGAGCTTATACCAGTCATAAAAAACTCCTTGGCTAGCAAAAAGTAGAATAAGGACATTCCACAGGTTCAGGTTATCTCTTGCTCTTCCCAGCTCATAAGAAGCAGGTGTGCCTATGAGTACCAGCCATGGTAACAATCCTTGGAAGGACCAAGCCTCCCCTATTACTTTCAGCCTTGTCTTTAGATATGAGAGTTAATGCATAGCTAGTCCAGTACTTATCCTTGAATCACCAATAAAGAACCCATACTTCTAGCATCTTCTGCACTGCTTGGGCAGCGGTAGCACATAAGTAACACCAGCTCACAGAAATGGAGGCTGCATGCAGTACTGGGCTGCCTGAATGAAGCTGGAACCCAAACCATGCTTCCTTCTAGGCAAAAAGCAGTACAAAATTAGCAGATGTCCACAAAGGTAAGACGCATAGTCCTGTACTAAGCTTTTGTTTGCCTCACAAAGTCTGCAAGTCTTGCAGGGCCGAGTCCCTTCCTTGCATTGTGCTTCCATTATCACAGAAACAGATTAAAAATACGTAAAGTATCACTGTATAAATATAGTCTCTTCAAAAACACTGTTGCAGGCACTACAAAGCTTCACTCTCTGAGTAGAAATAAGAAATCTGTGAGCATCTGTAAGACAAACTACTTTTCTATAATACAGAATTTCTGTAGTATAGAATTTCTATAATATAGAAAAGTACAGGGACTTACAGCACAGAGAAAGTATCTTGAAATAAAGTAAACTGCATCAAAAATTGAAGTTTGGAACCTAAGTAGCATGCTTTGCCAAAACAGCAGAAAACATTACCAGAAAGGGAAATGAAAATGGGCATAATTGTGAATTTACAGAAAGTCTCCCTCGGGTTAGTTAGTAAGCAACCTTCAGAGAGAAGTGTTCAGGACAGAAATTGTGCAAGTGTCCCTAGTTCAACTGTGCCTTCAAGGCACCTTGTTGAAGGGTGTGAGGATTTCTGTTGGCCTCAGCTCTCTGAAAATCTCGAGTGATGGGTAGTGGCAAGTGTCCCCTGTGCATCCCCAAGCAGTCCCTGTTTTGTAGTATCACAGTATCACAGTATCACCAAGGTTGGAAGAGACCTCACAGATCATCAAGTCCAACCCTTTACCACAGAGCTCAAGGCTAGACCATGGCACCAAGTGCCACGTCCAACCTTGTCTTGAACAGCCCCAGGGACGGCGACTCCACCACCTCCCTGGGCAGCCCATTCCAGTGTCCAATGACTCTCTCGGTGAAGAATTTTCTCCTCACCTCGAGCCTAAATTTCCCCCGGCGCAGCCTGAGGCTGTGCCCTCTCATTCTGGCGCTGGCCACCTGAGAGAAGAGAGCAACCTCCTCCTGGCTACAACCACCCCTCAGGTAGTTGTAGACAGCAATAAGGTCACCCCTGAGCCTCCTCTTCTCCAGGCTAAACAATCCCAACTCCCTCAGCCTTTCCTCGTAGGGCTTGTGTTCGAGGCCTCTCACCAGCCTCGTCACCCTTCTCTGGATACGCTCAAGCATCTCGATGTCCCTTCTAAACTGGGGGGCCCAGAACTGAACACAGTACTCAAGGTGTGGTCTAACCAGTGCAGAGTACAGGGGCAGAATGACCTCCCTGCTCCTGTTTTGTAGTAGGAACAAATGAAACTGCAATTGTCTCTTTTGGTAAGGAAAAATGGTATTAAATGGCACACAACAGAAAAGCAAAATCCATGAGAAAAACTCCAGCATTTACCTTTGGAAAAACATGCGTTGTGTATAATATCCTATCATATCTTCAGACAGACACTAATGGGCTCTGTCAAAGCATCCTTTTCCTTGGGATCAGAAATGTCATTGATGAGCACTTCCTCCTTCATATCAAGTTGGATGAAATGGCATAGAAGTTAATCCCCTTGGCCGTGTGAAGCCTATGTTATGAATCTTGTCCATTTGCTTCAGGCAAAGGCTCTGTATTTAGGAGCACTGACTGCTAACACAGGTTGTGGGATTTAGAAAAGAAATATAACAATAATTATCCATTATTCACACAGTGCCAAAAGCTCACATTTGAACCACTGATCTGAAGAATGGCAAAGACCAGATTTGCTCCAAAGCCCATTACATTAACAAGAAGATTCCCACTGACTTCATGAGGCTTTGCTCCTGACCAAATTGGGCCAAGAGCCTAATTCCCTGAGTCCTTGACAAAGCACTTGCACAGACCTTCACTCCTGACCTGACATCCCAGAACAAGAGCAACAGTCTGCCCAGGAAAAGGCCAAGGGTTGAAAATTAAGATGGCAAGAGTAGAAAGCAGAAGATGAGGGATGAGCAGATGGACAATAGAAACATACAACATGGACTGCACAGCACAAGTTGTAAAGGTTGTAAGGGTTTTCCTAAAACAGGTATCTCAGTCTGTACCTCAACATCACTGAAGTTTCAGGATGGATGAGCAACTGCAGCAGAGGCTGTTTTGAAAACATAGTATCCTTTGAATAAAAGGAGGGTTCAGGAAGGTCACAGGAAAGGAGAAAAGAAAGATGCATTACCTGGTGTTAGTGGAGGATTTTAGGATGCAGTGCAAGGTAAAAAAGAAGGCAGTTGAGCTGCCTGGTGTATGTGAGCACACTGGCAATTGGTGCTCAGTCCTGACTGAGCTACCAGGGAGGGGAGTGTCCTGGGTAAAACATGCCTTTGGGGGAATAAGAAGGTATCTGGGATTAACTAGTTCAAGGCTGAAGGTTTACTGGAGGACAGACAATGGTCCATACAGGCAGAGAGTGAGTGCCTATGTATGTCTGCACCAGTGACCAGTTGTCATTAAATCAACATTAACTGCCCTATCTCCAGCACCACTCTGTTGTCACTGCAGCAGCTTAGAGCACCCAAAGGGCTTGTCCTGGCCCATGGGCCATGTACCTAGTCTGTGGCCATGTTAGCTTGTGCTTTGCCACTGTATTGTCCCATGACAACATCAGCCACATCTGTGCTGGTGAAATGATGTCAGGGTTAGTACAAGCAAAGGATCTCAACAACTCCGTCCAGACAGTTCCAGGCAAAGCCTCCTCTCACACTCGCAGGCAGACACACTTCAAGTCAAACTTCCACATATGTCTTTGCAAGATGAGTCATTTGTTCATCCTGACAGACATAGATATCTGGAGATAGTTGGGCCGAGGGACTTGGGACTTGCAACTCAAGGCAGCTCTTGCAACTTGTGCTAGTTTGAAGCTAGCTAGAATGTTTTGGTGAGAAGGACTAGATCATAGGGTGTGAAATGAAAACAAGAGTGATGTCTACTTCGCTCATAGTCTTGCTGAGATGTGTAAAAAAGGGAAAGCAAAACATAAAGTCACTTCACCTGCTGGAGAGCTCTGGGCTGCTGGCTGAACTGCATCTTACTCTCTAACCTCACCCTCCATTTTCTTTGGCTGATCCACCTTTGCTTCTTAACCCCCCTGGCTGAACCTCCATTCTTCCTTGGGACTAGGGTAAGGTTGAGAGGGGTAGGGGGAAGGTGAAGGGGTGGTTGAGAGCCCCTCCTGGGGACTCAGGTTTCTGGGAGGGGAGTTGTGTTTCTGTATTACCTTTTACTTTGTATATTTCTGTATATAACTGTATATACTGTAAATATCTGCTTGTATATTGTGCTAGCTGTAAATATAAGCTTCATTCATATTTCCAGAGCCAGCTGAATCTAGTCTGGGTGATTTCTAAAGTGTGGGGGGGCAGGGAACACCCAAACCACCACACAACTCATGGCAGCTCTTGCTCTGTAATCCCCTTGTCAGAAGCCATAGCAGTACCAGATAAATTAGAAGGCTGAAAACCCCTAAGCTGGAGGAGAAGAAACATTGCATAAAGCAACTGGAAATTCCAGACACGTATAAGAGAAAAACAAAACAAAATGAAAGAAAATATTGGCATCATTATCTTTAATGCAGCCTATGCTGCTCAGGATTATTTACTTTGTACACACTACTGAAAAGAAAATAACACATCTTTTGGTTTGTAGTTTGAACAGAGGATTAAGAATAAATTGATGCCAACTGGATTGCTCAACATTGTAGAAGACTGCCAGTAGCTTCTCTGAAACCAACAGCTGCAAGCTGAGAATTCTGAAATGTTAAATGGGTTCATAACATTAGTCTGGAGGAGTATTTCTGGAGGGTGGGAATTAAGGTAATTTGGATCTGCTGGCAGGAATGAGCACTCTTGAATTCTAACTGCAGTGAGGCTGAAAGTACGCTTCCCTGAACACCCTCCTGCAGCATCACTTCTTGCTCTTCAGGTATCTAGTGCACATGGGTTTTAGCTGCTGTGGGGCATGTGATGCAGATGGAAGAAGGTTTCAGGGATGCAGTAGTGACAAAGTGGGCAAGGAAACGAGTTCCTGTTTTGAGCAAAAAGCACAAGGAGAAAGGATGAGGGATGCTTTGAGAGATAGGGTATGTGGGAAGATAGCATGAGCATGCTGATAACCAGTTCTTCCTACACCATTTTACTGATGAGATTTTCCTGCTAGCTAAAATGATAAACAATTTTTCTCCCCAGGCAATCTACATCTTCCTGTACCTCAGCTGGTTTTCCTTGTTAGCCAGGACTGGCAAGACTCTTCTGCCCAGCAGTGCTTGGTGGTGGGCCTCAGCCTGCAATAATGTTCAAGCCTCTCTGAACTTTAAAGGGAGAGAGTTTAATATATTTTACTAATTCTAACTAAATGCATAGTTAATGTCCATAGTTAAAAGATGGTTTCCCAGTAGGCTTGCATTACCTGCAGCCACATCTTGTAGTGCACCACAGTGGTGACCACAGTGGTTCAGACAGAGCACTACCAGGCAGAGGGAGATGCCAACACGAACTAAGGAGGGTGAAGCCCAGGCATAAAAAGCCCAGTCACCATTTATCCCACAGCCAAAGGGCTATTCATGTGCATCTGTACATTCCCAGATGTAATCACATGTACACAAACAGGTTTTTGAAAGATCCATGAAAGCACTGGATGAACAGTCATGGGATGCTCCAGTGTGAATCTCTATGGAGGAGATAAGCTTCAAGTAAATGATGAATTCTGTGCAGAGTAAGAAAACAGCACTGTGTTTACCCTCAGATATGTTTTTACATCACTAAAATCACTTCAGGAGAGAGAGCCCCAAGCCAGAATGCCCAGTCACACTGCTGAGGAGCAGGTGATGGATTGCCATAAAAGCCTCCATTCTCCTTGTAGCTATGCATCACCTGCAAACATTTTTACTGCTTCAGTCTGGTTAAATCAAGAACTTTCCCAGCTGAGCCAGGGCTCCACTCAAATTTCTCTCTTTGCAATTTCAAAGCAGGAGTGGATGAAAACTAATCTGGGGGTGGCAAGAGGAGTGGGAAGAGCTGAGGCGAGTACCTCAGACTTTCAACACTGGGTGTGGCAATAAGGAAATAGCTTCTCTGCCTGGGTGTTCGCACTCATACTGCATATTAGTAACCTCAAAGAGATCCTTTCAAATAGTACCACCAAGACAAAATTTGTAAGGTTTACTTTTCTAAATGTCTCAATATTCCCATATTGGTTTTGCTTGGAGGTACACTCTGCTCCTTGCTGCGACCCACAGTGAAATCACAGTGATGCTTCCTGCTGGACAGAGTTCAGATTTACTATCTTGACTGGAAAACAAAGGAGTGAGCAATGAGAAAAGACAATAGTCACCTTTTTCTGCTGTTATTTATGTTCGCAGACAAGCTTTAAGAGCAGTTATATACCGATATACTGAGCAATGCAGAAACTTGCCCAGCTCCCTGAAACATTAAAAAAAACACCAGAAAATTTCAGCTGTGACAGCTCAATGGATTGCTGATTGTGCTCATGTTCCATTGAAGCACAGTCTGGAAAATAAAGAGAATTATTAGGCATACATGTAGAGGTTTTCCAGTTTTCTGTAGGTTCAGTCATCATGAGACCACCTGCAAACTAATACAAGGCAAAACCAGAAGGCTATTCATTCAGGGACGGTCAAGCAGTAACGGCTTAAGTGTCAGCTTCCACGTGCACCAGGCACAGAGAAGGTTGGTTCAGCTACTCCTTCTGCCCCAAGAGTTTCAAATATGCTTGAACATGAGGGATCCACAAAAGCATGGTAATACTCTCAGTCTGCTTCAATTGTTTATAGGAACAATGACTGGGACATGGATGCCCCACCTGCAACATGCATGTCCTAAAAGAAAAGTTTCATTGCCTTTACGACTCTTGCTTTCCTCTCTTTTGTCTTTCAAGCTTAATTACTGGTTAGGATATTTTAATAAGTAGTTGAAAAATCAAGAGAAGCAATGTGTACGTTGTGTCAGATGTGACACAATATACACCTATTTCCATTAGAAATCCTCAGAATAAAAACATTTCCATCAATAAAATACCATATTTTCTCCCATTTTTTATTTCAGAGGCAAGAGATTTTCTTTTTTTCCTTATTAGATTTTCAACCGACCAGTTTTGCTGATCTTTCCTGTTAGTGGAGGTGTACTGAGCTAAGCAGAATAAGAAGCAAATAAGGAACTTGAGGAAATATGCAAATAAGAAATTGAAAAAAAAAAAAAAATTTGCTTGCATCGTGTGGTTAAAATAAAGAAGATCAGATGGATAAACTAAACAGGCAAAACCAGCCTTGCCAAACTGCAGTTTTGGGAAAGTCACTGGGCACTGGCGATATTTATAGAAAAAAAACAAAGGTGTCGACTTTGTCCAGACTCCCTGTTGATAGGCAACCCACACAATCTTTTAAAAACACAATGTAAAAAACAACCCCCCCTCTTTGATTAGCTAACCATCAGCATGTCATTGGCTACTGACAATGAGATCATTGCGGTTTTGGCCACATGGTCAAGTGGGAAGATTATTCTTGGATTCCTGCCATTAAAACTAACTGGCTGGAGACAAATCAAAAAAGGACAAAGCTTTTGTTTCCTGTTTCTATAGTCCTGAATCTGCAGTAGGTATTTTTCTCTCCAAAACTTTCCCCAAAAAAAAAAAAAAGCAGGCCCACAGACAAAAACAGGAGAATGCAAGAGCTTGACTTGTATTGCTTTACATCATTTTGGGAAATCAATGCAGAGAAAGGGCAGGTCAAGTTATAACAGATTAAAGTGGGCAACATCGGTGACTCAGAGCCACTGGTGAAATCCAGAAACTACACTGATCTTCAGAAATGATACTGTAATCTCAAATGCCTATTTCTATTCAGCTATGCTGTAGACATGGAGTCATAATCTTATCTGATTCTTAAAGAAGTGAATCATGTAGTTTTCTCCTAGACACTCTGTAAGACACAGATGTTGATGGCACCAGGTATTTCACATTCTAGGACTAATAGAGGACTACCCAGCAATTTCCATAAGAAAAAACATTCTGTTTAAACAAAATTACAATACTGGATAACAGAGAAACTCTGCTTTCAATACATCCTCGATCTTAAGACATCATTAGCAGGGCATCGCCAGGAGTATGCCAGGCTAGACTCCACCCAGCAGTCACATACTTCTGTCCAAGGGCAAACTGACTGCATCTTTTTCTCCTGGATCTCTTTCTTTCCCCCTTCCTGCTCTGCCAGGTCTGCAAACAGTTCAGGAAAGTGGTATTTGATAAGCCCAGGGTATCCAACAGCAAGCAGAGGATCATTACAGGAGAGTGCCAACACACAGCAGGCATGTTCTCACCTCTGAGCAGGGCAGGAAAACTCCCTGTGCTACCTGCATAAGGTACAATACAAATTTTTACCAGACCAGTGACAATTTTTCCACCATTTCCACACATCTCATAAAAACTACTTGCTCCTACCAGAATGCTGTACATCCTAACATCCAGTAGCAAAACCTTCTCCTTCAATCCAAGCAAAACTGCTGATGGAAAAGAGGACACAATCAGTGAATGCTGGACATGTACAATGACCTTAATGGTGCCATGGAAGAAGCAATTTTTGACTCTCATGGAATAAACTAAACATAAAAAAAGTTTCATTGTGCACTAAATTTTATCAAGGCTGTTTGTATTTTCAACAAAGCCTAATCAATATATATCTATCTCCTTCATTACAGCAAGAGCAAACTGCTATAAACACATTTAAAAGCATTATTTTTCATTGGGTTTGTTCTATTTTATGGGGAAAAAAAAAAAACCAGGAAATAATGAGCTTAGCAAAATACCCTCAGAAACTGTCACCACTAATCTTGAACCCTAAAATGTAAGTAATACAGGGAAAACACAAAAATCCTTACTCTAGGAATCCTTACCCATACAGTTCCACTGACATCAGCAGAGCCTGAGCATTATGGGATTACTGGATGTGAAGCCTTCAGCCCTAGCTCCCAGACTGCACTTAAGTACAGCTCCAAAAAAGCGTGGCTTCCTGAGAAACCACTGAGCAGAATGGTGAGAATTCACCAAGCATTAGTAAAGGTCTTGTTGCCTTTTCGTAAAACTTAACAACCCCCCATGTCAGCTATTTGCATGCATGCAACATGGGATAAATATTATCCCTGAGACAGTAGAAATGCTGATATTATTTTTTAAAGAAAACCTTTAATCACCTTGTACTACACACAGTGGAAAGCAGCTGTCTCTAAATCAGGATTTTCTCAACAAAGAGCTTATCTGAATTCCTGCAGGATGCTTCAACACTGTGGAGTCATCTCCCAAGCGCTCAGATAATTACTGAGGTTTAATTAGTAGAAAGGATTTGCTGTTTCAGTGTCCAGGGCACACTTTTTTACCACCTTAGCCCTGAGGCCATCTGTATGGAGACAACACTGTCTCTCTGGACCGTGCCCTTGAGTGTAGCCACTTGTTCTCTCTCTCCACCAATAAAACTTAGGCTTACATCACGGTCTCAATCCAGTGATAGAGTTCTCAGAAGAAAAGTGTATTTTAGGTATTTTCTAAAATTTCCTCAGTTTTCCAAAAGCCTCTTTAGCCCTTTTTAGATTTTGGCTTACATTTCTGTATTTAGCCAGTGCTGAGCATCTTCTTGAAGGAGCTAAAGGTTGACAAGGCATCCAGTTATAACACCTGCAGTCACTGCACTGTGTTAATAACCTCTGGAAACATCCCACACGAGATCGACTCCTCTCCACAGGGCACAGCTGAAACTCCTCCTTGACTCCCATCTTTTAAGAAACCTGCTGATATATGAGGTAGGTTCTTAAGATAGAATAGTTCTATCCATGGTGGTCCACAGCTGCAGTACCTCACAGTGTTGGCTGCTCAGAGTATTATTACCCTTGAATGTCTCACAGATGGACTGTTAGGAATGGGAAGCAGAGGTTCAGTATTTGCATGGAAAGAAGTTATTTGTCTCCGGACATGACAGCTGGTGATGGGGAGAAAGGCAAAACAGCTGCAACCTGGATCAGGAGAGCTTTATAGGGCTTCTGGGGTGCCTGAGCAATGTAGGCAGCAGCAGCTCAGAATGAAAGGATAGCAAAATTCCAGTGACTGTGTCAGGAAAGGAGAGGACTTTGGCACTCTGGGTCAGAGCCAGCACAGTCAGTGAGGCTGGAGGCAAGTGAGGTAGCCAGTGGCAGTACACAGCTGTCACCATCCAAGCTCCACAACCTGTGATACAAATGCCATTCCTCATGTCAAATAAGCACAGAGTAGGACACACATAAGACTACAGTGAGAGCTGTCTGCTATGTCTGCAGAAAGCATCTAATGGAGAAATCTTCCAGCACCACTTGAAACAATATAAATTAACAGAAACATATCCACTCCAGTGAGCCCTTTCACTGGGATTGATTTGGGTAACTTCTATCAATCAATATAATTATTTTTTAATGTCTATATATAATTCAAAATCCTGTATTGGTGAGGATGACCATACACACATATAGTCCTTGCTCTTGACCTCATGCTCAGACTGTTACAATTTCAGCTGATTCCTGTGGCTGCTAATGACAGGTGGATGAACTCTTTCAGACCTGCCCCAGCAGAGAGCTGCCCCAGCAGAGAACTGCCCCAGTTTTCACTCCTCTTTTTCCTCACCTCTCCACTTTCTCAGCCAAAACAAACTGCTACATTTGTAGCTACCAGGAGATGGAGGTGCAGCAGGACAATGGGTGAGCTATGCTAGGCAGCAAAGCAGAATTAAACCCTGACAGCCTATTTTGGTGGGGCAGTCAACTGTGGAGTGGCATGCATTTAGCCAAACCTGAGCCATCAAAACCTCTAACATACCCTATTTTCATTACAGTAAAATGTAAACATTCTTCCCTAGTTGCTATACACATCTTCTACTTCAGTTTCATTAATAAACCCCCCTCTTCTAATTAAGTATGGATGTACAACTGATGCTAGAAGATGAGCAGTAAAATTTAAAAGAATGCTCAAGCTCCAAAGAAAATATTCTAACCTTGATAATCTATTAATTTGAATTTGCCTCTTTCTCAGAGACCTGTTTGGTAAAGAAGACATTTCAGTTTCCTCATATGGAAATCCAATTCCATGCTCTCACACCAGGACTGCTGCTGATTCCATGTTTACTGGCTAAATCCTTTCAGATTCATCTTTGAAATGGGCTCTTCTGAACAGGAAACTGTGCTGTGACACCAAGGTCCCATACTCTTTCAAACAGCTCAAGCTCTGTAAAATGACCTCTCTTAACTTGCTTTCTCAGCTGCCTCAAGACATCTCCTGTGTGCTGCTTCTACAGCAGTAACCTAAGGCTTCAGAAAATGCTGTAACAGGTGGTTGAAGTTAAGCCAGCACCCAAAAACAGAAAACATTTTAATATTACCTGCCTTTTCCTTTACATTCATACTCATAACAAGAACTGGGTTAGTTTTTTTTTCCACAAGTCTGTAATATATACTGAGACTCTACTCAAGGCCAACAGACAGGACACTGCAATTTGTTAACACACAACATAATCTAATATTTGCTGTATTTTACTCACAGTCATCTGGGAAGCACAGAATGCTTTGGAGACCATGGAAAAACAGGGGGGTCCTTAGTTCTCTGGGTGCATCTCTAGCTTCTCTTTCAGAACCCTTTTAAGTTGCCAATCAAGTAATTATATTTCTGTAATTACTTTAAAATTACTCAGTGCATGCTGTGCACTGCTGTGCAAGTGGTGGGATTTGAATAATTATACCGTCCTAGAAAATACCAAACATTAATCCCGAGTTACCAGTTAAATATGAGTAATATAGTAGTAAAGAATAACGTGACAACAACAGGGTCATATGAGCACTAAACACAGAGTAGTTCTCTGTTATGTTAGGAGGATGTTCTTCACAGAGAGAGTGATTTGCCACTGGAATGGGCTGCCCAGGGAGGTGGTGGAATCACCGTCCCTGGGGGTGTTCAAGAAAAGACTGGAAGGGGCACTTAGTGCCATGGTTTAGTTGATTCTTTGAACACACTCTGTAGTTCTGAACTCAAAATGGCCTTTGCCTGAAGAAGCAAAGTAACCAATCTGCTCTGCAACATCTTTAGTGTACTGGAGTTACTCAAGATTTGCACACAGGTAGCAGAAGGCAAAATCTGGCCAAATCACTTTAAAAAGACTGAACTGCTTGAGATATTAAGACCTGAGAACCCACCTCTTAATACGCCATTGCTCTAATTTCTCTTCTTAAAGCATTTGCACCAGTAATTAGAGGTGATTGCTGAGCTCCATCCTGCACCTTTAATTAAAGTCTGTTTCTGAAAGCCCAGTCTAGAGAGGCTAATCTCTGAGCTGCTAGATTTGCCAAGCAGGGCAAGAAGGCAGATGTACATTTGGGGAGATGAATAGTACTCAGTTCGGCATCCCAAACTGTCACAAAACATCTGCTAATACTGTAGCAAACTACTTCAAATGCAAATTGTCAACAGTCAGTAAAGAAGGGAGGCAGAGAAGCACAGGCAGAGGAAAAGCACAAATGCAGACATGAAAATTAACCATTCAAGGGTAATGACGTACTATGTTTTGTTCAGTACTACCAGTGTGGGCTCAGATCCTGTCAGCCCTTGTCTGAAGCAGATGCCTCTGTTGCAGCAGATGTAGGGAGACCATCAGAGCTTACAAAGGAGAAAAGTGGGAACTGTAGAAACTCCCTACAAGAGATCAAAGCAGATGAGGAAGGAGAACTGGCACACCAACAAAAAGCAAATTTAGTCCTCAAAGCAGTAGTGTAGTGGTGTATACAATCCTCACAAACTGGGGAATGGTGTTGGTAAGCTCACATTTGTTGTGGGCATGGCACATGGAGATTTCCACACCATTATGCTCCCTCCACTCATAATGCACTGCCACTTACCCTCTGCTCTGCCAGCACGGCAGAGCTCCACTTACCACAACCACATTCCCCTACACTTCACCTCCTACATGTCTGCACTCTCCTCCATCTCCCAGAGTGACCAAAAACTCCTCCTTCCTATTCTCACCATAAATTTCTCTCGTCCGAGGCAGGTATGGGAAACTGCTTACCTGTCACGGCTAGTAAGAGCAGGCACAAGAGGCTGCAGTCACTGATGCCTTCTTCACATGCTTATGTGGCAAAAAAACATCCCAACTGCAAGTGCAGTGAAGGTACACAGCTGACTGTTGACACTGACCTTCCACCACCCCTCACCCTGAGTAAGCTCTACAAGCTTCAATCATTTTTCTCAGCCCCAAAAGGCAGATTTCTGTTCTGTGTTTGTACATCTTGCTGTGGGTCTCAACAGCCTGAGACCTAATCTTAGAATCATAGAATCAGTCAGGGTTGGAAGGGACCACAAGGATCATCTAGTTCCAACGCCCCTGCCATGGCCAGGGACACCCTACCCTAGAGCAGGCTGGCCAGAGCCTCATCCAGCCTGGCCTTAAACACCTCCAGGGATGGGGCCTCAACCACCTCTCTGGGCAACCCATTCCAGGCTCTTACCACTCTCATGCTCAACAACTTCCTCCTCACAGCCAGTCTGAAACTACCCATCTCCAGCCTTGCTCCATTCCCCCTAGTCCTGTCACTCCCTGATAGCCTAAAAAGTCCCTCCCCAGCTTTTCTATAGGCCCCCTTCCGATACTGTAAGGCCACAACAAGGTTATCTCAAAGCCTCTTCTCCAGACTGAACAGCCCCAGCTCTTTCAGTCTGTCCTCATAGGAGAGGTGCTCCAGCCCTCAGATCATCCTTGTGGCCCTTCTCTGGACACGCTCCAGCATCTTCACATCCCTCTTGTAATAGGGGCTCCAGAACTGGATGCAGTACTCCAGGTGGCATCTCACCAGAGTGTACATAGCATACAAGAAGATAGCAGTAACAGGGTAGAGGTGGCTCTGCAGAAAAGGATTTGTGACGTATGTTTGTGGAAAATTTCCCATGTGGGCTTAGCAACTGTTCAGGCTGACTGAGCTGCAGCTTCCACAGAGAACAGTGCACAGAAAAGGACATGAACACCCCAAACTCTTCAAACTCACAGTCAGGATGCCAGGAGACAGACAGATGAAATGACTGTAACTGCAACTAGCTTCATGGCGACAAGCCACACTCATAGTCTATAACAAAGAAAATGTGATGTGATATTGCCTTCTGGGAGCTAGGATGGGATTAACACAATAAACAAAGGAAGATGAGGAAGACCTCAGGAATACAGGGGAATTTTCTGAGTCAGTATTTGCAAGTGAAAATATAATGAGACAAGTACCAGGCAAGTCAATTCTTTAGTAGGATCATGATATAAATCTGAGACAAGCAAAGTCAAGGGGAAGCCTTCTCCAAAACTGCTGCGGTCCCCACTGCGGGTCAGCAGAGACAGTGTAGCTGAAGGATACAGGAGTGCTGCAGAAATGGACCTGCACTAGCAGGGCTCAGGGGGGCTTTCTGTGATGAAAGGTTAGCACTAAGATTAAATGGTCTTGAGTAAAGAGGGTGCTAACCTCCCTGTGTTCACAGCTGACAATTCAGAAGAGCTTCAAGATAAGTGGAAAAAAATAGGGGAGGCACTTATCTCAGAGGTCTCATCATTGACTCCAGCATATACTATAAAAGATAAGCTAAAATATTTCTCTTTGTCAATATACATTCTCACTTCTCAATTGTACACTGCAGTACACATTACAGGAAGCTAAGCCACATATTGTCTGCTGATGGCTGGTATTTGCCTTCACTGCTGACAGCCCCACAGTATGTAAACATCTCCCTAACACAGATGTACCTTTCAGGTCTGTGTAATCTGTGTTTTCTGTAAGCTTGAGGGAATGGCTGGATATTTGACTTTGCAAATACAGCTCTCTCTTGACACTTTCTATGGCTTAAAGAAACTCTCAGAAGTCAAAAAAAAGAGTGGAATATAAGCACTTGTTGAGAGATACATTAATGTACGCACACATACAATGTAGAGGATATGGGAAAGAGCCAAGCTATGGTAAAAACATCAATAAATTATGCAATTTGTGACCAAGGAAACATCATTAAACAGAGAAAAATGATTCTTAGACCTACAATAGAGAGACAGAATATATAGAGAGATAGAGGGGTAGGTGATGCAATGCTAGATGTTGCTAACAAGAAAACAATGCAGAAGACTAAGGAGGTGAAACACTATGGGAATGAATAAAAGGAATGAAACCTAAAGCAACTCTAAGAGGAAATGGAACCTGAACATCAGGAAGAGATCACAGCACAACATAAACTTGCTTGGTTTTTCACACCATGCAAAGAGATAGGAAATTTTAACATGCTGTGTTTTTAAGCTTAGTAACAAAAATATCTTTATTTTCTGCTTCAGAGCTATAGTACAGTTCCGTGACACAGCAGAATATAATTACAAGAAAACGAACCTGAGAGGTCTTACAGATTAAAGCAAGAACTAACTGGTGACACAACAACACCAAGTTTAGTGCTAGCAATGAACACAGTAGCCAGCATATTTAAAAGTGATGTGACAAACTGAAGATGAAAATCTCTCATTCTAGTGATGCCTACTATCTGCAGGATTCAGACATGATATAAGCTAATTTAACCCACCACAAACTTCTACCCATGGCTCTCCTGTTACACAGATTAGTTATAGATTTTAATGAAACATGATAAAAGTTCAATATCTGTAAAATATTTGTCTTTGAATCGCAGAAATAACTTCCAATCTACCTGGATCTAAGAAACGGCCATAAAATGTTGACTTTGCAGCTGCTGTATGTGCCAACCTAACTGGGAGCACCAGAGTGACTTTACTCCATCACCTTCTCTAGTTTAATTTCTCTCTCTCACAGTGGCAGCTGCAGCACAGCAATGTGGGCTTGGCCCTCGGCACTTCATGAAGTCATTCGGAGAATGCACATTCAACATTTCAAGCCGCCACTCCACACCGAGTGCAAGTTTCCCAGCCAATCCAGCTTCCCCACAGGCCAGTGCTGCTCTTCCTCCAGCAGCTCCCCCAGCACACTGTGATGTCCTCCCTCCCCCCACTACCCAAAGCACCAGTTTGTTCAGCTCCATTAAAGAGCTCCTCATCAATGTGCCTTGGGAAAGGACAAGATGCCACTCCCACTGAATGATAGAGATCAAAGATCCTGTATGTATTACACTCTGTTTTCAGAAGGACGTACACCCATATGTAACCTGGTGGCACCATGACAGGCACCAAATGATCTGTGGAGATTTTAGAAGTAGAAAACAGTAGTTTATCCTTCTTGATACCCTGGGTTACTAAATGATACTAAGTGATTAATGTAAATGAATACAGAAACACCAGGTTTCCTGGTTTATCTGATATAATGATAAAAGTAAAATAACAGATGACTTTTTAAGAAGTGATGGTCTACATTACTTCTGAATCCTCTCTAACCTCTCTCAAACCACCTGGTAACACTTTCAGATTTTAAGCTGCATTTTACCAGTAAAGAGACTTTAAAAATTATTCTCTCCAAAAGCAACACAACATTTTCTGTTTCTCAGTCAGATATGCCCTGCAGTCAGCAGAATGAAGACCTGATCTTTTATCTTAAACTAAATCCTGACCACCCAAAAGGCTTCAACAAGCACCTTGTAATTGACAGTACGCCATGCTGTAACCTTCCCACTGCAGCATGGCAGCTCTGTCCTCATCTATCATCCCCAACCATAAGAAACCTTCTGCCATTCTCCCTCTACCTGACAAGCTCAGGAGCTTGTTCTTGACACTACTGCCCTGAGGGAAAAAATGACAAACATTGGCTTACTAGCTGGAAACTGTTTAAGTGTACTCCTCCTCCTTGCAGAGCTGGGAATGAGGAGCTGCGAGGTGATGTGCATGAGACTTCCTTTGATAACTGGCCAAGAACTGACACCAATGAGATAATCAAGCCTTCAAATCAGGCATGCACATCTGGGATTGCTATCTCCAGCTTCCATCTGACAAGAGAATAATCCTATTAATATCAGTATTCGACACCAGATTGAGTGCTGTGGCAAAAGACAGATTATAATCGTGTCTAACTTGGCTTCTCTCTGGCTTTTATTTGTGTACCAAACACCAGCTCTGAGAGAGAGCAGAGAAGGAAGAATTTTGCACAAAGGGTTTTCTTGGGGATACATCCAATCCCATTTTGGTCACTCTGGAACCTTTTGCACTACAATTTCAACTGAAGAAATCTGGGGGGAGATGAGGAAGGCAGCCTCTCAGACACAACTGTGGGTCTTCACATGGACTATCCAAAAAGCCAAGCCCTGCACGTCGATCCTTAGCTGTCCATTGGGAGGGGGACCATGGTTTTCCCATAGTCATGCAGGGCAGGACTGCCCTTGCCACACAGTGCAGTTCATTGAGAGCACAACATGTTGTCTCTTGCCCCGCAATAGGAGCATTGACCTTCACTTCTTACTGGCCTCCTGCATGGTAGGTTCTGTGGGAGCTATGGGTTGTCTGACACAAGGGAAAAAGCATATAAAATATCAGTCCCCAGCTTATATTCTTAGAGATGAGGGGAGACATCCTCTGGAGTGCAGATTGGGTCAGTCAGGAAATGTGCTAACCCCAAAAGAATGAGACTCTGCTCCTGCAGCTGATATCAGCTGCTCCTGCCTCCTTCTGCCTCAGGTGAGTTGATTCATGCATTTTATAGCCATGAAGTATGAAAGATGCTATTGTTCCTCGAAGATCCCTACAGGATGCAGCTTCCACCTTGCTTGGCTCTTTCCTTGCCTCCTTACCAATTGGGCTGAACCACAACTTCGCGACCGAACACTGCCAGCTTCCAAGAAGGTCTGTTCCAAGTCATTCCTTGGCTAACCCTGGTTATCCTTCTCCTGAATACAGCTAACCATACTTCTGAGCACACAAGATCACAGTAGGAAAACCTGAATACAGACATGGCTTCAGCTCAACTCAGGTCTTTCAACTCTCTTCCTGATCTGGCTTTCATTGCCTCCCCCACTTCTGTTTTTCTCTCACCAGTCTGGTGTGGGTAATGAAGACAGAATATACATTTTGCCTCCAGCAAGAGTTTTTTTAGTTCAGATCAGCTGCCTCTGACTGGAGCAGATGAATTTGGTGCAAGAAGGAAATGGAATCCACAGAAAATGAATTAAGAAGAACTCGATGGCTAATTTACTGACTGCTTCAAGAACAGACTCTACCCTGACCCTTTCTTGCCTGCAGCAGTAATGGTGCTTTGACATACTGCTGCTCTCCTTCAGAGAGCAAGACCATGCATGCCCCTATACCTGTTCCAGAGATTGATTTGGGGATGAGATGCACAGATGTCTATGCTACTGAAGACAGCTGGTGTCCTTCACACTGACCTGGTGAAGGTGTCAGTCCCACAGGACATCTGGCAGCCTGACAGGATACACTGTGCCTGGCCTGGGATACCCACTGTGTGCAGCTCCACACAATGGTGATCTGATGTGCACCACAGCCTCTCTAGGGGAAAGCCAGCATTCAGATGAATCCCATTAAATCCAGCCCAGCAATTAACAACCCATAGCTCAGTACAAGAAAATTAACTGCTGCACCATTTGAAGTGTAGCACATGTACGTACATGAAAATACTAAAAGGGAGCTTCAAAAGATACACTGGAGAGAGAGGAGGAGCTGGGGAGGCTGAAGACTGCCCACAAAAGAAGCCTACAGCAGTTTTTGTCTCGTTGCCTTTGCTGGTTGCCTTTCATAAACAATGTTTAGGAGAAAAAGCCTTCATAAATGTCAACAATCACAGTTTATTACATGATCCATGACCTATTTATAAACTGACTCAATTTCTTAATTATATTTGCCTTTAGATGGTAAGAAACATACAAAAAAATTGGTATCTTTTGTAGGGTTCTTAGTGAGCAAATTACCAGCTTCCGGGGCCTTCCTCACATTTCAGCAACTTCTGGCACAAGCTCAGTCAAGGAGGAGTATGGAAAAAAGAATACGTTTGTGAGAAAGAATGTATAGCATCTGTTATTCCCATACTGTTCCAAAGCAGAGCAAACAGCTGAGCTCAGGTGAAGTTCAGACACACAGCATGCCTTCCCATGGCACTAAAGAGGGAGAAAATTCAGCTGGTTAACTTTCATAGTCTAGCATTTGGAAGGTTTTAGCAACATTTTAAAACATGCTGGGAGAACCACTTCAATCTATCTCCACTAGTCAAATGCAGCTGAGCTTAAGGGTCGGCAGATGTTCAAAGCTGGCATCCAGGTGATGTTCCTCCTTCTGACACACCAGAGACTACCTTTGCCAAGAGAAACTAAACAAGTTCTTGGAGAAGGTGCTTCATCGAGGGCTAACATGCTGCAGACCCAGCAATCGATAGTATTTAAATACATCTGAGCAATCTAGTGACACCTCGCTCCTGATTATGTTTTATTGCTCATTACCATATGTTTCTTATTTCTCATTTGCATTTCAGGAGTTATTTTGCAGTACAGTGACTTAACAGAGCTAAGCTGTGAAATGCTGGCTATTTGAAGACTTTTTAAAAGCAGAGTTAAATAACTGATTTTTTTAAAGATTCTTGTCATCTGAGCTTTTGGCACTAGATTAAGTTTTACCTTCCAAATTAAAGAATGATAAATTGAGTAAAAAAAAAAAAATCATTAATAGAACACAGCAATTAGGCAATTTAAACAATAAAAAGAGACACAAAACATATCTGAACGAAAGACAGAAACAGCAATGTAACATTCTTTCTGTATCATAGTCATTTCATTTGCCACCCTAGCTTATTTAGCTGATCATCATAATTCTACCATTTATAACAGAATGTAAAAAAGGATTAAAAAGAACCCCAAAATTAAACAGCTTGTATATTTTTAATGTAGTCCAGTGTACAGAGTTAGTTATTTTTAGGTGGTGCAGACTGTTCCTAAATTGCCCCTTTCTCCAACACCCTTAGCTTCAGCTGCTCAGCTCCTTTACACTCCAGCACTAAACTTCACTAAAATGTCCCACATGCAAGCATCCTCAGACAGGGTACAGGGCCACTACAGCAATGGCTCCCACTCCACTCCCCATTGCCTGCCTCATGCCACATCACTCAAATGCTGCCCATATACTGCTCCTCGCATACTGTATACTGCTGAGCACCACCTTAGCTGTTAGAGCTTTCTCTAGGTAAGATCTGCAGAGGCACTGGCCATACTTTTTGACCCACTTAACTTCTCTCAGCATTGAACATGACCTTGACAGCAAATGTTAAATTGAAGCTACCACAGTTTCCAAATTGCACCAAAGAGTCTCTTTATATTGTTTCGTTGATCACTATCCCAGAAACAGGAACCTAAGAGACTTCCAGTGATTTTGTGTTCTGCATATAAAGCCTCTAAAGCAAGTCTTTTGCAGTGTGAGGAAGAAGACAATCAAATATTCCTCTTTTCTGCATGGACATAGAGAGAAAAATCCTGTTTTATGGGATTTTTGTTTGACATGAGGAGACCTGTAACTGCAGATGGTGTAGAGCACAGATACCATTTGCTAAGATCTGAGACACTTCTCAATTCATACCAAGCCTTGCTTTGAAGAGCAAGAAGCAGACAGAAATCTACCTATGTAGAAAAATACAAAAGTAAGCAACTGGAAAAATCATTACAAAGTCTTGTATCCTAGTGCATGAATTAAAAAGTGCTGGAGAGGAGCATCATCTTCTGTTCTTCCCCAATTCAATTTACACTTGAACTTATACGTCTGTATCTTCCCAAGTAATTTTTTTCCCTAGAAAGATATACACACATTAAAAATATCCATTAACTATTTGGGAATTAAAATGTGTTTGAAAATCCTGTTTGCTGGATTCTCATCTTGCAGCATTTTAAAGGGCCTCGTTGCAATGTTTGTGGTGCTCCTCCGGTTGCTTAGGAAGCAGTGGCTACTATGTACAAAGTATAAGACTGGTCACCAACTATCACGCAAACAGGTATCTTCAGGTCACAACTGAGGTATAGCCAAGCAGCAATCTTCAGAATTTAGTTTGCCCATCAGCAGCCTATGCTGAGGAGATCTGAGAGCAGATGAATGACATTAGCTCTTCTCAAACTGTCTTCAAAAATGCCCTAGTTTGCAAGGTGGTTGACATGCAGGCTGTTCCCCAAGGCTCTTCTCTCTCTTCTTTGTGTTCAGCTCTGCTGGGCTCATAGAGTCAGCAGAAATGCATTTGCAAATACAGAAGGAAAAAAGGTTGGATTCATTTCTGTTATGAACTGGGTATTTTTTACCTCCTTTTTCACTTTTTCTTTCCTCTGTATGTGGCAAATGGATTACTTTTCAGTAAAACCTTTGTTTGCAAAGGGTGGAGACATTTGTTTATACAATTCTCACACAGACTATTTAAAAACACAGCTTTCTTGCATTATGTTGTATAAACATAGAGAAGCCATTCACCTATCATTACTTGACTTCAGCTGGTAACAAGTAACTCACACCTAGGTGAAGTCTTTTGTGGAGAAAAGGATAAAAAATAATTACTATCCAAACAACCACCTGATTATTATTTGAGCTGTTCTGTTCTTCTAAGCTTGTGTTCACACACCTGAGAGGCACTACAGAGAGCATTCCAGACCAGGGGATTTTTTTGTAAATTATTTTTTTTTTAGGGACACTTTACACTGGCCATGGAGAGCATCTGTCTCTCCTTTCAAGGGAGCAGCCTCTCCAAGCCACAGGTGCAGAAGACACTCCAGTACTGCACAACACCTATTATTTGTCACCGTATGCCATTAAATGTAAATTTACTAAAAGCAGAACTAAGAGATCTTCATAAACCTGTTGGGAAAGGACAGTTTTGTCAGCAACTTTTGGGTGAAGTATTCTAAGACCCTTGAAGAATGAAAACATGTTGGCTTGATGCACCTTTCCAAGCATCCATCCAAGCCCATCTACCCGGGAGCATGTGAACTGCAAGGGAACACAAGAGCTCAAGCAGGGCAGTTTCACACTATGATTCATGCACAATGAGTGAAAGATGTGGGCCAACAAAACTCACGCAAACATAGCTGGAGAAATGCTGACTGGTTTCTAGTAAGGCAAAAGAAACCAATTCCTTTTTATCTGTGTATTTGAAGTCTATCAAGGCACTAAAAAACCAGCATACTCACCCCCAAAGATGCCAAGACAAAGCAACTCCACTGAATTCAATCAGGTTAACAGTTAAGCTGATTTAGCCCTGTAAGTCTCTCAAATGCTGAAATAGTAATACTGTGTGTCCTGGGAATACAAGAATGATCTGGGACTTTTAGAATAAGTACTTCTACAGTGCAAAATAGGACTTGCATGTGGGCTAGCTTACCCAGCCTGGCACCTCATGAAGGCTGCACCCCTGGCTCCCAGCCTCCGGCAGTCTGCAAGGTGCTGAATTTGGGTTTCATTGTACCCACATGGTGCTCGTTCCCTCTGGCAATTCTTATTCTGCTTGAAATGTATGCAAAATAAAATGTATGAAAACAAGAGGGAAATCTCAGGTATAAGTTGTCTCTAATATTTTCATTAACTGGGTTCATCTAATGTACACTTTTTTCCCAGCTACACAGGGAAAATGGATGAACATGAGCATGTTCCCTAACAGTGATCACAGAGCCAGTAATAGGTGAATGTGACAAGCTCCCTAGCTCCACATTATTCCTATTAAAAAACTACCCTGTCATAATGATAGCCAAAACTTTCAGAGGCCATACACGTCTGCTTCATTAGCTGCATATGCACTGGCCTGAGCTTTTGGGTGCTGGGCTGTAAGCCTATGCAGCTAATGCCTGTGTGCCCTTACATACAGAAGAAGGAATGAATGCCTCTCAGCATACCATTACTTACTCAGTGTTTGTGTGCAGCACCTGAAGACTTTGCTAATGTAGATAAATGGTGGAAATGTTCCAGAATGGATTCATCTCATGGTAGCTTTCACACGGTTGGCACTTGCAAGACTTCTCCTGTCTGTGTCAGGCCCTATTGCTTGATGTATTATGAAAGCTATAGTCTATATTGACTGTGGACAAGAGGCTGATCTAGTCAAAAAAGCTCTTTCAAATATGAAAAATGCAGTAGTTCCTTGAACTGTCTTACATTTTCTGTAATATTTGCTATATGAAATGGTGAGAGTACAGCAGTGTTCCTACAGCTACCCTATACAAAAGCTGGGAGACAAATCAACTCACATAGTGGAAATCCACAGCCAAAATGGGAGAAAATATTTAGACACAGTATAGCAATTATCTTCAAACCTCAACTCTCTATCATATCTTCAAATTCATTGCAAAACGATATAAAAAAAAAATAAACATTGACCAGCCCAAATGACAGCAAAGCTGCACAATGAAAGCTAACAGCAACTCCAGTTAAAACCCATTTATTTCTGTAGGCAAATTCTGAGCCAACATTTTTTAAAATAAAGCTTACAATTATGAAAATCCATAATGTGGAAGACTGCCATACTGAGATCACCAGGAACTGAATTTATTGTGTTGATATAGTAGTCTAAGGACTACTTGTTTAGATCTACACACAGTCCTAAAATAGACACTTCCATCTCAATCTTAGAAAAAATGGCAAAGCAAATGAATAAGAGGTGTAGCCGATTCAGCATCCTCCGACACCTGCAGCTTCTGTACTGCCTCTGCTCCCAAATTTCTGCTGCAGCAACTTCTCCCAGGGAAAAAAAAAACAACATAGGTCAGTCTTTTTGTTTTTCTTTCATTGTGGAGACTTGATAATAGCAGTTTCAGTTGCTGCCAAAATACACTTGCCAGTTCTGTGGTGTGGACTGGTCTCCACTGGTTTGGGGCTGGGCACTGACAAGCACACTCCACAGAGGCCACTCAGTAAAGGCCACTGAATAATAATTAATTGTTTTATTAATGTGCATAATTTGATTAATTTTTAACTATCCAAGTACAAACAGTAAAACAATTGAAAGGTCAATTATTTTCAATTATTTTGATACTCCAGAAACCTCTGGGGGAAAAAAATACAGTGAACTAAAAATTGATTAGCAAGTGAAAAGATTAAAGTTTAGATTCTATTGTTCAGCAGAGAGAACTGAAGTTATGTGAATGGATTTAAATTTTTATCCATTTGCATAATAATTTAGGTGCATGATGTTATTTTTTTCACTGGGTTTTATTATACTGTGTTTTAAATATTGAATAGAATTGGAATGGGAAAAGTGATTGTGAAGATCAATAAGAGAAGGAATTCGAACTTGTATGATACAGTTAGAAGTTTTAATCCAACTCCCAGTGAAAACAATATAAGTTTTGGCATTGGCTATAACAAAACCAGATCTAAGCCTAGGTACCTGCATTTTAGGATTTTACAGAAATTCTCTTTAGCTTTCAACTTTAACGATACTGTTCCACGCATTATTTTTTTTCCCCTTGTGAATTCACACTTTCACAGGAAAACATTTGTGTTTTACATGTGGATTCGGGTGCTGGTGAGGAGATAAAACATGGAGATCAGAAACCAAGTATTATTCTGACGTTCACAGATGCCAACATGAGGTAACCCCAGTGGTTCTGATGAGGTTTATGCTGCTGGAAGTAGAAACTGATGCAGATGTATGTATACTGCAAAAAGACAAATGCCTTCATCGGTAGAGTATTAGGGCTCAAATTTCTCAAATCAAATGTACATTTCTGGCTTTAGGATATTTTCCTTCTTCCCTAACTCCTTCATTCTAAGTAACTTTCAATTTCAGGTTTGAAGGTTAACCATTTCCAACTGCAGATGATGAATATGATAATTTTTCATTTATAGGAATGATTTTTTGTTTTGATGATGGTCTTTTTTTAACTGAAAGAAATATTTTTGTTCTCTATTTTCAATCTAGGCTAAATGCTACTAAGTAATTATGTAGCAATTTCTCATTCAGCACTATTTACACAACTGAAAGTTGTATTGCCATGTAAAATCTCCGCATGTGACTATATATGATACAGACATACATACACACCCATATATATACACACATGTATGGACTGGAGACAAATACATATATTGACAGTCATATCCTCCAGGCAGCAAGTTTAACTTCTGTGTCCTTCACATTCTGGGAAACACAAGAAGGTCCCCCAGACCCATTAGGTATTCCTTCCCTCTCACTCTCCCCTTCCACATATTCCCTCTCTCAATAAAGCTATGAACAGGAATCTCTGCCTTCAGCAGTGGATGCTTTGTCAGATCCACCGTACCAAGTACTTCTCACTCAGTGAAGCTGGGAGAGAACTCTGGGGCAGTCAGAGAAGGAAAACCTTTAGGATTAAGTGTGTCCAACACCAACAGCTTCCCACATCAGTCTGCCTCGCCCACTTCTCTCAGATCTCACCCTCCCACCTTAAGGGACTGCTTTACTTCATAGCCAGCTCCTTACGCTGCCCATGGTTTCCATCTGAAGGAAATCAGAATTAGGCTGACATGCTTCTAAAAGAAAATTTGCTATATTTCTTTTGGAACACAAACCTGAGATCTCATCTTCTGAAGACTGTACATCCTGTACATCTGACTGTACTCCAGAGTCAGACTGCTGTTTCTTTCCTGATTCACTAAGCAGACATAGTTTTCACTATGTTGTTATTCAATAATACTTTCATGAACCAGGCAAAATACACTGCTTGATTTCTTTTAAAGTGGCTTTGTCATGACCCAGGTTGGAAGCACTTCATGTATGCGTTTGTACAAAGTAGTCCATCACAAACTTCAAAAGACTATCACTCATAAAACTATGTACCTAAAACCAGACAAGTCTTCACAGTAGTCTTATCTTTAAAGCCAAAGTAGCAGCTGTGGTAGTTACTGTTCTGGTTCAAGCCTGAAGGACACAAAATAAAGCTTTCACTCTTTTCAGCAGCAATTCTTCTCACTTGACAGTCAGACAAATGTGGAAGGTAGGTCATTCTGCATCACTGTTGTATAGAAATGCCCAGTGACTGCTTAAAGCAAGAGGAAAGACCCAACCAAATCTGATCTGAAAAGGGAGGTTTACCCTTTACAATTACTTCTTAGTTCTTCCTGCTCCTATTTCTTTTTGTTTATACTGAGAAATAGCTTCCATAAATATTTTCAGTGAATCTGCCCTGGTGTTTGTCTCTAATTAGCCCAATTATCAAACACCAACCTAGGCAAAATTTTAATTCAGTTCAAATACATATGAGTGGCCTGACACATGTGCATTCTTACAACCACAGTCCTGTTTCCCTGTCTGGACAAAATTGCTGGGAAGAGAAAGGACACTTGTCCAAGAAAACCTAGAAGTGCGATGACTTCATAGATAAGTATTACTGAATTCATAAGCAAATTAAAGTTGAGATAGCCCTTGGCATATTCCTTTTACAACTACTGTACTTAAATTAGCTGATTTGTACTAAACGGTATATGCAGTAGAATAAAAAAAGAGCATAAACACGAGGTTTCTGACATGAGTAACTCAGGAATGTATGATCAGATATTCAGTAACTGATTTTGCCTCTAATAAAAGGAGAATCTTAGTAAAGTGGAGTGTTTTCTTTCTTTAAGCATCACAGAAAGGAAGTTCTTTCACTGAGGCAGAATATAAATGAACTTAAGTGCTAGGTTGGAGAAGAACATTGTTAAGACCTCCCAGACTGAACAAAGTACCCAACATTTGACATATTAAGCCTTCACAGTCTTACTAATTTTCCTGAAATCAAACCTCTCCCTTTCACACTTTTCTCCATTACTGCATTATCAAAATTAACACTGTGGTTTTAAACAGGAGTGCACCTCTGCATACACAAAGCTGTCACTATTCCCATTTTGGGTTTAAAGCAGCCTAAATAAAACAACTTTCTAGCCTTACACAACCAGTAGTTGTTTAAGGTCTTGTGTCCCTTTTGGGGTGGAACAATGGTAAATCATCCAAACTTTCACTTATGTCTTTCTCCCTGATCACTTTCCAAAGCTAAGAATGCATGGAATTGCTTTCCCCCAAAACACCTAACAATGCCAAGAATGCGCTTCTGCCAGAGGGTTCACAAAAGCAGCACCAAAAAAACCAAACCAAAACAAAATAAAACAAAACAAAAGGCTAACATTTTGAGTTGAAAACAATGCAGGATGCCCAAAGGAGACAATTACATTGCCCCATATACCAGAGCTAGAAGACTGATACATAGCTCTAACTGCCTTGTGTGGTCACTTGAGTTCTTAGGTATCTGTTTCCTTGTGTGATACGTGAAGTTCATAAATCTCCACACTGAACACTGTTTTTGCTAATTTACTCTTAAAATCCTATCAACCACACCTCTGAGTAATCTCAATGCAAGGCTGTTGTGAATGGGTTAGTTTAAAGCAAAGTTTGGGGTGAAATGCAATGAGGCCAATTCAAAAGTTACTAAATAATTCATTAATATATACAAAGATAATTCCCCCCAAACTTATTTACAACTATCCACACAAGTTCTTGGATGTGGTTAGCAGAACTGTTTTACAGAATGTCTCTATACAATGGAATTTTGAAAGGTCTTAGAAATATCTTTGATAGAGTCTTGTGGCTTAACTCACCGCTTGTGAACTTAGCTAAATTCCTTTAGCAACCTGAATAAAGAATTAAGAACACTCACTAGTCCTCAGTCAAATGTCTGTGGCCCAAAATGCAGTCAGGAAAATATTTAATAGAAGTCCTGTGGTGAATTCCATGTGGAATCGGCTGCTGGCAGAGCAGGCTGAGGTGGCGGGCAGGTGAAGGAGGAACGAACGCAAGCAAGCACCTATGCACCTGTTTACCCCTTTTATAGGACAATGGCCGAGGCTAATGGCCTCATTGGCCACACTATCACCCAATCACCTTGGGCAATCCCCCAGATACACCCAAAAAGGAAGCACCCACAGGCTGCTCCCTTCCCAAAATGGGGGCGCGTAGGCCTTGCACGCGACAGGGGAGTGCTCTTGTGAACCCCTCTGGTGCGACCGGCCCAAACCAGATTGGGTTGTCAGCTCTCCTCTGCCCTGTTTTCCCGCCTCTGGCCGCAGTGCAGAAAGGCAGGTAAACACGCTCAAGCCCATTCTGTGACCCTTGGGACTCTCCACCACAAAGGCCTAAAATTTGATGACCAATGACCTACACCAAAGGAGACAACTCAGATCCACCATTGTAAGAGTTACTTCTCAGAGAAATGCTGTGCCATGACCTCTAGTCTTAGTCTAAGAAGACATATATGGCGAAAAAAGGCTTGCATGATCAAGCTCTTACTCGAAGCAGCACAAACCAAGCTCTTTTACTGCAGTATTTAGTAACATGTTTGTCACCAGGATGAGAAGTCAAGCAATATTTTCCATGCAAGCAGCTACCACTGACACTGGAGGGGGGCACCTACTTAACAGATGGCCTGAGCATGCGCAGGGCCATCCATCTGCCAGAGAGACGCTCTGCCAACGCTTTCATAGTTTTCAATCATCATCTGCAGTTAGAAACACTGATTCATCTAAACCAGCAAAATGCAATTAATGAAAGATGTCTCTATGAATAAAGTGGCACGTAGGGCATCACTACAATTGCTACATAACTTCCTGTATGTTGTTCAAATAATTCTGTTTTAACAGATAGAAGTTTTAAAAGGGATTTTATAGGTAGTTTCACTCTTTACTTTAGTAGAGAGGGATTCCTGCAGTGAAAGGGAACATATTTTTGTTCTTCCATGATTTTCTGCTTTTCAACATTTCAACACTGCCTGATATATTCAAGTTCTCACTCAAATCTTTGGAAAGTACAAAGTAATGAAATAAGAACTCTGTTTCCTCTGTGTGGGAATGAGAAGCATGTGATACTTACACGGTGATGGGAATGAAAATTCTGTGTGACATTGGAACTATGCAGAAGGTATGTGTGGTGGTTTGGCCATGGCTGGGGCCAGCAAAGCCACTCGATCACTCCCCTTCTCAGACGGGGGAGATGCAAAATACAACAAAAGGCCTGTGAGTCAAGACAGAGCAATTCAGTAGGATGCAAAGCCAAAGCAAAGGCCACATATGGAATCAAAAGTAAACAAAGGTGTTATTTTCTACTTCCAAACAGCAGACGATCTTGGGTCACTTTGGGAAAGTGGAGCTTCAATATGTGTAGCAGTTGCTCTGGAGAAGAGATGCCATCCACAAATGTCCCCAGACTTTCTTCTTTCACCTAGCTTTTATATCTGAGCTGACATCATGTGGCATAGAATATCCCTTTGATCAGTTTGGGTCAGCTAGCCCAACTGCATTCCCTCCCAAGATCTTGCCCATTCCTCGGCCTGTGTTACAGGGAAAAGGTTGGAAAAGCATAGCCTTGGTGCCTGGCTCAGCAGTAGCCAAAGCACCAGTGTGTTATCAACACCCAGCTATACAGCACTGCAAAACACAGTACTAGAAAGATGATCTGGAGAGAATTAACTCCAGCTCAGCCAAATCAAATACAGTAGATTTGGTATCTACTATTCTCCAGCAACCTTACACACAAATTTGGTAGCATATACTGCAAAGCTAATAATATGTATTGTCTCTCCCAGTTTTGCTTTCTGTGGCTCTACTGACCACAGCTTCACCACCACACCAAGGTTACACCCAGAACACTCATTAGCCTATCTGGTCTGAATCAGTCTAGGTCTGTGAGAGCACACACTGAGATCTCCGGCTCCCCTGGCTTCCAACTTCAGAATCATCATCCAAGACAATGCAATTCCAGAGTCAGAAGAAAGCTTAGCTGAGAACCCATCTCAATACCTTTATAGTGACAAAACAAAGAGAATTCTACAGCAAAACACTGTTCAAACAAATACACCATGACACTCAATGAAGAACAAATGAAAAGAAAAAAACCTGAGAAAATAATGTAAGCAAGTGGATTTTCTTTACATTGGTCTGATGAGAATAAACTCCATGGCATGTAACTCCTTCCTTTGACCTACCTCAAACACACCACACTAATATGACTTTTGTTGTCAGCAATTCTTGTCCCTTGAAAGAAAATCTGATGAAAGACAATTAGTGTGTTGAATGTAAATAAACTTGAAAGGAGAATTCTGCTAAAAAACATATAGTGATTCATATCCAGTTAAGGTCCCCCAAAAGTAAGGTGTGCTTACAGACTGTTACACTCCCTCATTGATGGAGTGTATACTCTGTTCTTCTACATCTTTTTCTGGTCCTAACGTGCTAAAATATGGCACACAAAAGATATTATTTACTGTAAAGGATTAGACTAGTTAATTTATCAGTGTTAATTTAGAACATTAACTTGTTGAAGTGGTTGCACATTTAGTCCAGAGGTTTACCATGAGAATGCGACTAACACCAGAGTTGCTTAACTGGTCCCTCAAAGCTCAGCAAACTCATCTTTATCTTGCTCTCCATCAAGTCAAAGGAAAAATTTCCATCCCTGGGAATGGTGCAGGCTCCAGCCTGTACTGCACTTCTTCCAGAGTTGTGGCCAACTGCTACCATCACATTTTACAAGGAGTTAGCAATGCACCATGAATACTCTGGGCTTCTAGACAGAAATCAGCTTTATTTAGTTTTGCTAAGCTTCAGGTGTTAAGACTTTGGAAAGTCAATATCTCTTTTTAAACTGAGAGTCTTCCATGAGGTAATTAAATCAGTTGCTTACTCAGGGTGTGCAGTAACATACTCCTGGTAATTGCCATATAGCTGCTCCTGGAACAAAGTGTTGCTTAATGCAAACATGGCAGAATTAGGCCCTAGGACTCTATTAAAATGCAGCATAACTGTCAGAGTATGGCTTTTTCATAACAACACATGATTTTAGAATTCAATTGCAGCAGGTTGGCAAATCTTGTATTACAGCTTTTAAACAATTGCTCATTAAAGTGGTTTGGGTTTTTTTTTTCACCCAGGCTCTCAATCTCATGCAGCACAGAGACTTTCATATAAGGGATCACAATAATACCCAGGAACAACAGGCAGAGATAATGATGTCAAATCCTCTTCGGTTTTAAGAGTTTAAGTTAGACCCTTAACATTAGCTTAACAATGCTTTTTTCTCTCTCTCTCTTTTTGTTTTGTTTTGTTAAATATGGTCTAAGAAGCTCAAAGTGATCTAAAGGATTAGGATATGTAAGTCCCATTAGCTGTAACAGCAGTACTTCACCTTGTCAGAGGAACTTTATGGCCAGGGTTAACCCAGCTTACGCTGAATATGGAGAACAGGCACTGACAGCAAAGCACAGTAATGCTCCAGCAATAATTGAAGTTGCTAGCTGCCACTCAGCCTGCCATACTGAAACCTGGTAAAGTTCCCTGACCTTATTAAACAGTGCTTGCTGTAAGGGGACATGCACCTGTAGCGATACTCACATAAATCATGTAAATATTGATTTCCACGAAACTAGACTGCAATAAACTGAGTATGATGGCTAGTTAGCAGTGGCTCGGTCACGTAAATCCAGACTTAAATAACTCTTGAACATGACTCCAAAGACACTTCAGATGGTATCAATAAAGGAGAAAGAAGAAAGGCCTAAGGCACTTCTATGCTAATTTGAGAATATTAGCTTTCCCTGTTTGCACCCCAAGAGAATTAATTTACAAAAGTATTTGAACATTTATGATGTCTTTTTTCCAATGCCATGTATTAAACAATCAGGAGCTAAGCTTCAGAAAGAACATGGAGGTTTATCCAAGTAAAAATAAATACTGTTATCTTACTCTCTGCATTATAAATTGAGCCATTAAATAACACTAGGAACTGGGGGCTCCTGAAGTTTCTTTAGAAAAACATGTTTCTTACGAGGGGAACCAGACTCCTGTGAAATAGCACAGCTCCAGGTGTCACAGCATTAAGAAAACCAGTAAGTGTACTTGTTTGCAAGAGCTTCACACCAGAAAATAAAACAGTAATACTGTCTCCAGTACTATCTTCTGGCTAAGAAATGTTCTGCCATTCTGACCATGCTGTGACTACTCAATGAGAGAGGAGCAGCTCAGAAGGAGGAGATGCACAGTCTGTGCGCAGGAGGCATTTGCGGCCCTTTGAGGTTGGACAGTGTTTTGTGCCAATGGAAATCTGGAAACGCAAGCAGTTTTACCAAGAAAGGATAGGAAAATGCTAACTGGAGTCTACAGTTACAGAAATTATTTTATAATATGAAATGTCTGTACTTAGAATGAAAACAGCTTTTTAACTGTTAGCAAATTTGATCCATTACAATAAAACAAAAAGGACTTGCTGAAAGGCCAATAATTCACACATTTCATTAATTTTCTGACTGTGTGAACCCAACAGACTAATTCAGCAAGTCAAAACTTCTTGTGCATGAGTCAAGACTGGATTCATGAACTGATTTTTTAAGACTGTGAACACATTCATCACATCCTCAAAGCCCTACTAAATCACCCTCTGCTCACCATAATTTGGGCTAAATATAAGAATAAGGCAAGATGCTTGTGTCTTTTAGTAACACCATAGTTATGTCATTGCCTTTAAATGCTCTATGGTGTTTTAAACTTTTTATAAAAGAAATATATTCAGATAGTGATGCATTCATGAATACAGAGAGAGAATTCATACAGAAAATGCATGGATAAAATGCAAGCCTGCCCACTGTTTAGAGCTGGCCAACTGCATGCCATGGAAAACAGACCAACCTAAAGCTAAACAACAGAACAAACTCTCCTATGAGCTTCAGCTGCAGTTCTAGACCATGAGAAAACACATCCAAAGAAAAAATGAAAAGTCCTATAAGGATGCTCTGGGGATTCAATTAGAAAGAGCTGTGTTAGCACTGGTATTATCAGCAGAAGGACAGGAAGGAAATTTAGGAGAGTTATTTGGGATCAGAATTCATCGGAGTGAGGGTTTTGCTTTATTTTTACTGCAATGAACTAGTGCATGTCACCTACCCTGAGAGAAATCATAATCAAGATAAGGCACTCAGTTTTTCTGTAAGATCAGCTCACAAGGCTCAGATAGGAAAACTCTACTGACCTCAGCAAATTTGCAAGTGGATTGTAAATGTCCTCTATTTTCCTGATCCTGTGACTTAGGTAATTGAAGTGAATTGTTTGAGACAATAATAAAACATACTTTCTATAGTGAAAGCAATCCCAATAAGATGGCATTTTAGTCAGATAAATTATGCCTGATATTGCAGAGAACACAGAGGAAAAATACACATAACTCATTCACTACAAGTCTTTGTATTATTTCTGAAGCACAGGTGGCACATACAGATACAAAAGATCCACCCTAGATGGTGCAGATCTGGTTCCCACTTGCCCTCTCTTCACGAGAGTGTTGAACAGTATCTGAGGAGAGAAACACTAATAACAGGCATGAATCACAACTGGATTGTGAGGCTGCATTCTAATAAAAAGACAAATCCTACCCCAAAGGAGAAAGGAGACCTCCTATTTCAGGGCAGCTTTGCCTGAGGCACAGCTCTGGGAATCCTGCTCCACATCCACTCTGCAGCCAAAGCTCCAGTGACTGCCAAATCTATCCCACTGCCTTGTTACCCATGAAGGTCTTATCCTCTCCATAAAGTTTCTCCTGATTAGATGGCATATTCCATCAAGAGATCTTTTAAAAATCAATTGTATCTTATGGAAGGATCTTGTCTACTGCATTTGTTCCCACTGTTTTTCATGTGGCTGCCATAGGAAATGTCACTTGAAGTGCATGTACCAAGAGCTAACTGTACCTCTGATCTATACAACAACCTATGATGCAATTATAAAATAAAATTAAGAAAAAAATACAAAAGAATTCACTGACAACCTAAAGTGATCACACAAAAACACTCCACCTAAATAAAGAAATAAAATTATCAGGGACTCAACTTTCCACCAGTAAACCACAGTGCAGAACAGAAGCTGGGAATGTCCCACAATAACAACAGCCAGTGGGATAATTTGGTCTTTAAGTAAAAAGGACATTCTGGAGATTAAAAACTTGACGTGGGCAAGTCAGAGTTCTCCCTACCCCAGTGACCTTTTAGGGAGAGGCTGGTTCCCAAGCCCTTCAAAAGGAGACCATAAATTTTCTGCTTTTTATGAGTACTCACATAGTACCTGTGTCATTCTTACTCAGAACTGTAGCTGGTTAAGCTTTGGCTAAATATATTGCATTGGCCAAGAGGAAAGTCAGAGACAGCTTCAGCATCAAGGTGTTAAAGGCACTTGAGATCCTTAATGAAGCTGCCAGACAGCACAGAAAAGACTGACAGATGTTTCTGGTGGCATAGGAGGAATGGTTAATCTGACAGGGAGACAATTACATGAGACAGAGGAACCCAACAGTATCCCTGTACATGCATCATTGTTAGCCACACTGAATAATGGCAAATACCCCGCAAATTTATCCTTATTAGCACTTCTCTGAATTTTCTTGACTGCAGTAGTTCATTTGCCAACAGTTCCTTGAAGCAATTTATTTTGAGAGTCAGCACTGGGAAGTCAGCTTTCTGAAATTATGTGTGATGGCAGGATTAGTTATATACTGCTAGTATCTACTTGGGAACTGAAGAACCTCCACCAAAAAGTGAAATTAAAACAGTATTTACTTCTCACAGCAGAAGGACTACTCCGATGTAATTCAGTAAGATTAGAAATAGTCTTAAGATACTTTTGCCCACAGATAAAGGGTTTTCATAGGACACATTTCCTGTGAAGTAGAAAAAGCTACTAACATAGAAGTGATGCCTAATACCTAATTTAATATAGAATCATAGAATGGTTTAGGTTGGAAGGGACCTCAAGGATCATCCAGCTCCAACCCCCCGCCATATCTGTTTTTATTTTAGTTATATTAGATTTAGATATTTTGGGTGCTCTTTCCACTGAAATAATAATTGTTCTCAAACTTCTACTTCAGAATGAAATGACAGTATAGGAGCTAGAGGGTACATACACATAGACAGCCAGATAACATTTCTGAAACAGTAAAAGAGCTGTTTTCTCAGTGTATTCAAGGGTAGGATGTAAGGAATGGCCAAAAATTACAAGAAAGATGCAAAGTATTTCCTGCAAAGTCAAATGCCTTGTAAAATTATCATCACAGGACTGCAATTTTTCAGGCTTTAAGGCATCACACCCCAGACCAGTCAAATCTCTTAAATATGTTTAATGCCCCAAGTAACACAGATTGTGCTGGGCAGTCTGTGGTCACATTAGCAGCCAAATCCTGCTCACCTTCCCACTAGGAACAGACACATGGAGTCAGGTAAGACACGCTGCATCACTAAGGCTTGTGGTAACTGGCTGTAGAGAAGCAATGGACTTCACTGTAACATGAACAAAAGTAAAGGGACGCATTTTATAGCTAAACCACATAAAACACACTATTTGATGCTAGGTAACCAAAATGTACTGCTGTTCAGAAAAAGAAAAGGCTAATGGGATTCTTGGCTGCACTAAAAAGAACCCTTTATGCCACAGTACAAGCCCCAGTGAAACTGTATCTGGCCTATCATCCACATTTGGGGCTGTAATCCCTCAGCGGCATGCAGCCCCCACCAGCTACACCACTCTGACTGCCTTTACCCACACATTTGCCATAGGGACATCTCTCCTTGCACTTCAAGCTCTGTGTCTGCAGCTTCTGGAGCGGTGCAAGGAGAGCCTCTTCAAAAACCCACATTTGGGCCCTGTTGAATCACAGCTGGATTGGAAGCTTCCCACAGGAAAGAGGGAAATGAGAAAAAAAACTGGATATAGGTTTAAGTGCATTAATTCCTTCAGTTTTGTCCTGACACCACCCAAAATGGATCAGCTGTCCACCCTCTCCCTGAAACCAGAAGCCAACAGTGTGCCACTGTTATCCCTTCTCCTCCTCTGACCTCTGGCTTCTGCTGTTGGCAGCAAGCTCCCACCCTCTGCTGTGTGGGCCAAGGATCTGCTCAGAGCCATCATCCAGACTTTAAATTCAGGCAGGCAATAATTTCTTGTGTGTTTTCATTAACTGCACAGGTCCAAGCATATTTTTTCATGTAAGCATTGAAAGAATATAGGCAGTGAAGAGCCAAACCCATACACTCCAGGAATGGTAAGAAGCAAGGACTGCTGCCAAAACGTCAACCCGAGCTTGAAGGGAGTGTCTGAACCGCTTAGGAGAGAGGTGGATTCTTGCCAAGGAGGGGCAATCCCAGCACTGACACCTCTTGTGCTTCCCCTTCAGCCAGAGCAATGCTCGGGAGTACCAGCTCCTTCCCCTCTTAAACCATGCCTGTAACTAAACATTTTAAGTAATTCAAGAAATAATGATGTGATACAGAATAGATACATATGGCCTATGGATACAAACTCCACTGAAAAATGAAGACATTGAAACAACGCAACAGTGAAAGTAAGACAAAGTATAATTGTATATTAAGTGATATTACCATGTCTCCAGTGCTCTGGCCCTCGATTTCTGTTATGTAGTTACACATTGTTTTGCAGCAGATAAGCAAACATTTGTCCCAACTGAGAACACCCTGCCACAGGCAGGTGACCACAGCCTTTTAGACTAAAACACATTTACTGCGAGATCCTGAAAAAAACTATAGTTCATCTGTGGTTGTGTTGCTGTGACTACGCAGACAAAGTCTTGAGCTCCTTTTCCACAAGTTTGGCCTGTAACTCGGGGCATTCAATGCATTAATTCTGCTGGGGCCAGATAAGTGATACTCTGGAGCAGATACAATCTGGCTACTACTGATGAAAGACTCATTAAAATTTCCATGCTGTGAATACACAGGCACAAGAACAATTTTATGTGACCTTATACCTCTGCAAACTGCCAGTGACTGAACCCCTATCACCATGCACAAGCCTTGCACCAGAGGTAAACAAATTTAACTCAACCATAGCTGTGAGGGAATATGCCTGATATATCATTTTTTCCCGGTATTTCCCTCATTGCAAGGCAAAGGAATTTACTTTTCTGTAGAACAAGCCTTCACTTCATCCACCTAGTATCAGATAACCTTTTACATCCTGACTCCTGGAGTTTTGTCTTCTCTGGGAGCTGTGAAAATTCCTCTGGAGCGGTGGCTACGGTCAAAGATCGCATTTACAAGCTGAGTGTGATGCCGCCGGTAACCACAGTAACTGGGTGCCCCCCTGAGCCCTGCTGGCCCCTTCGGTTGATGAGTAACTTGGGGACAATGGCACGAACCCAGCGCTCCCGCAGGTCCCTAACACTGGCCTGGCCGAGAAAGAGGGATGAAAAGCTGCAGCATGAAACATACCCCTGGGAAGGTGGATCAGGAAAGTCAGCAGGCTGCAGTCAGAAGCTACAGCTGGAGAGACACCTGTAGATGGTGGGAGTCGTTGTACAGCAAATTTTGCAAAATGCTTTTATTATTCTTCCTAGAGGATTTTTTAATAGGCATTTAAACCACTTCCTCATGTGGAACATAACTTGTAAGAGCAGCTCTGAATTAGATGCAGATTTTGATTCTCCTTAACTTTGAGGCCTTTTGAAGAAAGGGAAGACAAAAAAAAATGCATAACATTGTTTCAACCACAGTTCAGCTGTAGCAACCACTCTGTCAGGTGTAACTTCAAGGTTGTGCTGCTTTAAAAATCTATTACCAAACATATTTTCAATTAGTTCAGGAAAATTTATTAAGTATTTAAAATCATCTACTTATGTGAAAGGAAAGACTTCTCTATGAAAGTAGTAACTCAGTGCTTGCTGCAGCATCTCAAGAGCAAGAGAAGGTAAACAGTGGGTGAGCACAGATGACACGACAGCATCCATCCTTTGCTATCAAAGCTCTTGTGAGGTTAGTGAGCCTCCTGTGTATTTTACTCACCCTACAAGATACTGTGGCCTTGCTCCAGGCTACAATCTGACACCGGGGCAAGAATGGGCAACTAATAAACTCTACTTTGAGCACATGCTGCCCTCCAGGCTGCTGTGGCAGTACAGGCACATGATGTAGATGTGGCAGTGCAACAGGATCTGTAAGAGCTGACAATCTCTCTATACACATTTAAGGGTTCCTGATCTCACCTGCCCTGGTTTGGTCCTGAAGACTGTCTGACAGTGGTTATAGGGTATCCTCTGTACTAGCTGCATCTGGGAGGAGCGCAGCGCATGTGCTCCCAGGTGACGGCAAAATGCACATCGTAGTGGAGGTAAGTGGGAATGATCAGAAAGATCTGCTTCAAAAGCACGGCAAAAGCTTGCTTGCAATCTGAACTAAAATGGTTATGTAGATGCATTCACACGGAGGCAGATTTAAAGTACACTGCAGCTTTGTCCAATTCAGACACCCTGACGCAACATAAAAACCAACGGTACCTGTTACTTGCTCAGACTTTTCCTATACACACAAATCCTGAAGTCACTGGCTTTGGAACTGATGGACTGTCATACAGAAAAGTAAAATAAATGGCTCTCAGGTCCTGCTCCTTTCAAGTCGATTGCAGAAGTCCCTTTGACTTCAGAGAGAACAATAAGAACAATAATAGGTTCTCATTAGGCCCCATTCCCAGCAGGGCTTTGGGTACTTCCAGAAATAACAAGATCTTCCCAAAGGTCTCTTTCTTTGTCTCTTCCTTTAATCCCAACAGGACTGGAATTCAGGGTTAATTTTGTTGCAGGAGTAGGCATTGAAATCCAGTGCAGCTCACATCAACACCTCTCATTCTGCCACCATCTCCAAATATCCCAGGATTAGAGCTTTCTTGTTGGGCAGCCAGGTAAAAAAAGTGGGTTTCTAACAGATGGCTCTGGGATAACCATGAGTTTAGTTTTCATCTAATTAATATTCCTTGTGTGTGCATGTGTTATGAAAGAATTGAAAGTAGATATATGAGAAAAGGCACATCCAGAGAATCCGAACTTTGAGAGATATAATTGCCAGGAAACTTTCTACAATCTCATTCCAGCCTCTGCGTATTCCTATCTTAATTATCTTCCTATCTTTTCTTAGATTATCCAGCATATATTTTTTTTTCACTTTATAAGTAGTGAAGACCCTGTTCAAGAAAAAACGTGCCTCTTCATATGATTTTGGTAAACAGAAATGTAACACAGATATAAAAGATTCAGATGAATATTTACATCACAGTATTAAAACATACTGATTAAACTATGTATTTCTAGATTTACAAAAATGGTTTGTTCATGTTCTCAAGTATCCCTTTTTTTGTCTGCTGCAGTCACATGTGTGGATGTGTCTGCTCGGGAGATAATAGTAAAGTCTTGAGCTTGTTTAGGTCTTTTTAGGCAAAAGACAAAAATTCTACAAGGAAAGACTTCCCAGGCTGTGCTTTTCAAGTCTGCTCAGAGCCAATCATTTAGAGTTCAGTTTGAGTGTCTTCCTCAAATCTTTTTTTCTTGGGAAACAAGCTGTGATCCTGGTTTAGACATAAAAAACCCAAAACCTTAGAGCCTTGCAATAGCAAGAAATTGGAACTTAATTCCCATTGAGACATTTCTTGTAGAAAGCAATTAAAATAAGCATTGATACACAAACAGCACTCCAGCGTTCTATTGTTTTTACAAATGACAGAAATCTGCATTTAGACAATGAAATAGGCTCTTCAATTTAAAGGGTCCCCTACTTAAAAAAGAGACTACAAAGGTGCAACTTGCAGCCTACTTTTCCTAAGGAATGTCTATGAGGAGGTTTCAATCACTATGACAACCTCTTTTTAATGCCAATGCTTTTCCAGCCCAGACAACTCTTTCCCGAGAAAGGGCATGTTCCAAGGCTCTGCCAAAACTGTGGTTAAAAGCCTTGCTGACACAAACATAATCTACGAGGTTACTGTTTTGGCAAACACCAGCTTTCAAAAAGAACTGGGAATTCTCCACTATTGCTGGCCAAAAGACTGCTGCTGTAAAGGGAAAAAAAAAAAACAAAACCAAACCAAACAGACAAAAAAAACCCCCAAACAACAGGGAGAATAAGGAAAAAAAACCTCCAATCTGCCATAAGCATCACTTGTGTAAAACACGGGCCTTCTGCGATCTCATGGGTTTGGTACCTTGGGAGTTTGCAAACTTGTAAAGATCCATTGTATAGGGACAGATAAGCAGAACACGAGGTAGCCTCTTCAACTTTGCGTTTTATTTCAATCCATAAAAAATAGCCTTTTAAATGTCTGCCTTTATCTGCCGAGTCTGAGACTTCCTCATCAACAAAATCAAATGGAATAATGTTCATAACTCCTATTTACAGAGCATTTCTTGTATTATATTGCCACCTCTCTCTAGAATAAGCAAATAAAAGCTTTCCCTTTCATCAGTGATCTGATGTTATTCCGTATGAATTACCTCATGGGGAATACAAAAAAAGAGACTCTTCAATATTCACAGCGCAGTTCCAACTCGGTGTCAATTCAGCAGCACATTAGCGCAGCCCCGCATGGGCTCTGCATTCCCGCGGGATGGTTTGCAGCCATGTGGCTGCCTGGTTTTCCCTTTCACTGAGGATTTGTACCCACACAGGTTCCAGCGAGCTCATTTGCTGCTCTGATCTCTGACCTCTTACTACTTTCACGGGGAAATAAATTAACACTGGTTATGTGGCACAGCTAAAACAGCTCACTGTAAATCTGTGGCAGATGCTGGAGCACAAGATGAGGATTTTGGATCCTCACTCTGTACCAAGGGTCTTGCAACCCAGAGCTTGCACGCAGCCTGCTTCAGAGGTGAAGAAACAGAGAGAGAATGGTTTTGCAATTGCAGCCAGCACAAAAGCCCTTGCAGCTGTTCAGCTGTTGCTATCGAATCTGAGAGGTGGAAAGGCTGTACACACACTCAGACCGCCCGCATCAGCGGCTGACAGCTGTAATAACGTTTTGCAAGAGCTGTTCACGTTTACCACAGTGGTGTTCCACACACGTGTGGGTATGTACAAAATAAAGAGAGTGTCAATGTTATACAATAACAATACAGTGTTACATGATATACAATAGTTTAAAAAAAGACATGTAAGACATGAGTAGAATGTACCAAGTAGAATATAGTTCCGCAAGGACAGCCTTTGTCTTGCTAGGAGTACAACTACTGTACTAAACCTTCTCCAGAAGCAGTGCCTGTGAGAAGAAGGGATGTTCCGTTCAAACCCACAACAAATAAAGCGGTTGGGTTAACACACTTTTTTCTGCAAGAGTCCACTAAACCTGCATACCTGTGCCTGTGACTATCAGTAGAATCTGCTCCTTCAGAAAGCCACTGAAAGAGTCAAGCTAATACAAGAACTTATCTCATTTTGCTGCCGCTATTTACGGGTTAAAATACAGGAAGAATACTGGATCTCTCACATTAAAATATAAAGATATTTGCAGTGACAATGGGATATGGTCACATACAGACACACAGGAAATACAAAAAAAGTTGCAATATAAAGACATTTATAGACCTTGCAGAGTATTTAAGCCACCAAGTAATACTTGGTAATACTTGTGTGCCTGTCACGCTATCACCAGAGAAAAAGAAACTCAGCTCTGAAGCATTTAGCCACGGTATCTGAGGAATTTTTCTAGAAACCATTTATGAATGCCTATACATATGGCTAAAGAAATTAAGCTTTGTCAGAAAAAAAATTACATCAGTAAAGAGACAGGCAGCCAGATCCCACTTCAAGACACAACACACAGTTAAAGATGGGTGTCCACAGTTCCCCAGACCAAGCAAAAAGGACCTTCAGTGAAGACTTCTTGGAGCAGACAGGCCGTGTCAATGGGGCAGGAATGGCAATGCTGCTTGCTGCTTCATTATGAGAGTGAGAAATTCCTTTCTCAAAATGCAGCCTCTTGCTCCAATGGCAGTAGAGCTATGTGAGTACACATTTAACCCTGGGCTATATATATCTTCTGTACATAGATGACATTGTCTCTCAGGCAAGACAAAGAGCGGTCCTTGTCTAATCCTCCAAGACAGACACTAGCCAAGTTGGGAGTACCCTGAACAGTGATAAGCCTGAACATCCATCAAAGTTGGTGGAGGCACAGGTGCATAAAATCAGGCATATCCTCACCAATCTGCCGACAGCAATGGAGAAAAGTCAGCCCAGAAGGAAACAGTGCCCAAACTAAAGCTAAAGATACAGGTCAATCAATCTAGAAAAGAGGTTAAAGTCACAAATTTTGCTGGCATAGTGCCACCAACCAAGTTATTTCAACATAATGTATTAATGTTTGGAGACTTCTATCAGGATACTCTACCCACAGAGCACCAAGTTCCACTGACAAGGGTGTACAGGTCTCCAGTTGGTCCTCTCAGCATCCTCTGGGAACACATAGGAAAGCTGCAGTCACCTGCTCAGGGCAGCCACTGGCAGAACATGGTTTTGGTATATGTGACCAGGGAACTGGTGGGAACCCTTCCAGTCCCTATTGTTCTGCCCTTTAACCATCTTCTTGCAGGTAACACTTTGATGTTTTCTAACACAAAGTACAACAGTACAACCAGTTTCAATATTCTCCAGTTTCCTGAAGTATGATCTTGACCTCTCCAAAAGCCAACAGTGAAGAACAGTTCCTAGTTCTGCTGATATCACTGCTTCCTCTGTCTCCAGGGGTTTGGCAACCTAAAAAAGCTCCTCCTGAAATGATCTAAAATCCAGACACTGCAGATATTGGCTTCAAGGACATAGTTTCTATAGTGGAGGATGTTTTAAATGACAACAGAAGAAACAGGGTTTGTCCAACCTCCCAACTCTGGTTTGGTTTGATATGAAAGGTTTAGCCAAAATACACCCAAAACCCTGCTGCTCAATGTAACTGATGACATTTCAGGTTATTCTGCTCCACAAGAATTATGGCAGTGCAATGTCTGAGCTCCCCCAGAGCAAGGCAGCTGTATAGAAGAGGAACATGTAGCTTTCAGGAAAAAGCAAATCTCAGCAACGGTTAGCAGGGAACAGCGGGGCATGGAGGTCTGCTCCCTAGGGTTCAACCACAGAAGGGGCCTTGCAGATGTCTCTATCACAGCTTTGCATTGCTTAAGAAAAGATGCAGAGCCTCATGTGGACTGCTCGGGATCTGGAGTATCGCTCTCCTTCAATGATATATCAGTCTGGCAGGGCTCACCATCAGCACTGATGTTCAGTTCAGCACTGATGACCCAGATGCCAGCCATATGCAGGGGTTAGCCAGCAGTATTTGTTCCAAACCAACTTTTATGATTCAGGTAAAGATGGAAGTAGTCTGCAATACTGGACCTCTGCACTATGTCCCCATTTAAGCTGGGAAGACCAAGTCACACTGTTGCCATGTTCTATCCTGGATACTCTTGGAGAAACACTAATGATTACTTTTAATATCCCAGCTGCTGATGCAGGGGAAGGTAGCTAGGCTGTAACCGTGGAGCACCGAGCTAGCACTGCTCAGTTTAAACAAAATAGGCTCCCTTTGTGAGCCCTGCCTGAGGTGGTCAGCGTCTAACAAAAGACTACTGACAGTCCTTTGGCACCATCTCAAGCAATTTGAACTGTTCCACAGCTTTTGCAAGTAACACAGTTCACTTAAAGCTGACACAGGCAGGAACTTTCCAGTAATCCTCATGTTAGCTCTTATGCTAGGTTAATAATTCCCTGCTCAATCATCTGTGACACAGACACCATCACCGAGATTCTGCTTAAGTATCACCTACTAAAAATTGTGTTAAACACAATGCAATTTTTCTTTTAAATTAAATAAATAAAGCAAATGCTCTGTCATACTTGTGTGTAAGGCAAAACAGAGTCACTGTCTCCACCCCCCCTTTTTACCATAGTGGTTTATAATTTTTAATGGGATCAAGATCAATAACCTATGCTCTACAAACATAAGCACAAGAAAAACAGTAAACACTTTCCTTTTGATATTCTTTGAACAATACTGCATAAGATTTTCTGGTTTGTGGTTTTGTTTCCTCAGCAAACTGAGCTTCCATTTTGGGTAAAGCTGGGTTTTTTTTGGTTGTGGGTTTTGTTTTTTTTTTTTTCAAGCCTACATTCTTCTTTCCTGAACTGATTTTGGCTTAGTAAAGAAATTAATTGGTTGTTGAGTTTAGTGTAAAGAGATCTTGTAAAAAAATCTGGCCAGATTATGTTCACCTTGGTCCTTCTACCACAAAGTGCTCATTATGGTGTCTAAGAAACCAGTTGTCTCTGTCCCACCTCAAATCAAAATCCTGTCCAGGAAGGCAACATTAATTGTTCAAGGAAAATACAGGGATTTTAAAGGCAATAGATATAGAAATTAAAGTATCAGGTTCAGGCATATTCACAACTGATGTGTTTATAATAGCAAAATATTCAGATATATAAACAAATACATAAACCAGCAAGCAAAGTGAAGCTTAGCTTGGGTCAAGTTGTTCACACAAGGCTGACAGAGTCATGATGGTCCCTGATCCCAGTGCAGCCAACAGCACGGAGGTCAGCTCAGCAGGTGTGATACACACATGCTGGCTTAACATGAGCAGAAACCCTAAAGTTATGGTTATACCTACCCTTCATTTCTCCTAGCTGTTTCCACAACCAGCAATTACCTGAAGACAGGTTTAAATGGAACAAAAAAAAAAAACAAATGGAGAGAAACATCTTAATTTTTAAAAGAAATGCAGCCCAAGTCACAGCTACCCTGTGTCATCTGCAGGATAAGGAGGAGAGCAAATACTGTCATGCCCACATTTATGTTGGCAATCCGCAGGCCAAAAGCCTGCCAACAAATACAAATAAAAATGTTAAAATACATTTGCTGCACCTGGTTTTTTAATCCTCCTCTGAAATGTATGACTAAGCTTTACTCTAACATAAATGGGGAGGCTACTATTTGTGTACTGAAATGGGTATTAGCTGCATCCAGAACATCTCAGTTAGAGAGATTTGGAAACAGAATAACAAAAAACTATATGGGGCGCTCAGCTGCTTTTCAGATAGCAGCCACCAGCAGCAGCCATCCAGGACTGGGTGTTTCAATGGCTGAAGCTTTACAACAGCGTTTTAAAAATGATGTAAACACATTAAAAACTTTGCAGAAAAAAACCAACCAAAACTCAAGTGTCTGAGAACATTGCAGACAGTTACCATCTCTGTAACTTGTCCTTTCCCTGGAAGTGGTTTGGGCATAAATAACCACATTTACAGTGTGATGCTTTTATTTACACCTCCCTGGGCAAGTCAGGCACATCTGGAGAAATAATCATCGCAGTAGACACAAGACCAGGAGCACTCACTCCCTGTAGGATGTGAAGACAGAGATCTATGAGGAGTCATGACAAGGAAATACAAATATCACAACAAGAGGAACAAAGAGAAATAATTCTTCTTCCTCACAGCACAAAAACTAAAGAACAACCAGTGAATGATCAGGCAATGTATTTTTTAATAGAAAACAATTTATGCAAGTATCTGTGTCTGGATAGCAGGGCCTGTGATCACGCATTAGGGAAAGCAGAGACCTCACAGAGGTATTAAACACACTGAGAGATGAGCGAGCCATGGATTATGGCACTGACTTGCCCCATGGCAAGTCATCACTGTAATCTGTGGGAAGCCTGTAGCCCCCAAAGCCCTTAAACATCTGCCTGCCAGGAGCTGGGACAGTGAAAGAAGGGAAGGACCAGTCTGTACTTGTACTGTTTCTCATACTCTTTCCTCAATATCTGTTACTAGGCAGAGGTAAAATGGGGATATTTGCTTAGACATACCTTTGGCCTCATATGATTTAGCAGGTCTGAGAGATGATGTTTCTGGTAACAAATAAAACGAGCTACTGCATACAGTCACCTGCAACAGCATCAGCACTGGACCTGGTGCCGTTTTTGACTAGTGTTGTAATGCTGACTTGCTTGCAGGGATGGATCCTGGCCATGCCAGGTTGGGACCAAGGAAAGGGAGCTGTGCTGGCCCTGCCAGGCTCTGCTAGCTTTCGCCTCCAGGTCAGACAAGAACTCCTACCATGCTTAATGAGCTTCTGTAAATATTAGCAGGGCAAGTTTTTCTAACTTTAAATTACTTAAACATGCAAAACAGTGATTAAAATCATTCAGACTATTTTCTGCTATTTGTATGGCAGTTGGGCTCATTGATCTCACACATCAATAAAAGGGCCACTCGGGCTAATTGGAGGGTATAGCTTAATTACCTACACACGGCGCTGAGTCAGGTTGCTCAGCTAAATCCTAGTCCCCACGCAGCCTCCTAGCTCTAAAATGAGCAGTGTCAGGAGATCCACTTTCACTGTTTACCTGCCTCTCCTTCAGCCTCATTTCTCACCAAACAGAAGGAAGTCAGTGTACTTTTGACTAACAAACACATCTAAAAGGGGCGTGTTGTACCTTACAGAAACTGTAACACAGAGCAGGATACACCCAAAAAAACTTCTCCGGTGAGCACCAGCTTTTCCCACAGGCTGATTTTGTGCATATTACATTCGAGACAACACTTTTATAAGAGCCTGTTCCTGTCTGCAGAGCTTGGGAACCTCAGGGCTCCTTCCTGCCAAGCACAGCCCTGAGGCCTCCACCACAACACCAGCCGCCACACCAGCTCCGGGTCCACAACAGCTCTCATTTGCACATCAAACCAAGTCCTCCTCCCAGGGCTTCGCAGCTGGGTCTTCCTACCGGTTCAGCTCTTAAGGATGGCTTCTCATGCAGGAGAAAAGCGGTCCCTGTCTGGATTTCTTCCGACAGATCCCACCTGTCCCCTTCCGAGTCCATTAAGATGAAAACCTGTGACTTCAATGCCACAAGAGAGGTAGAGATCTCAGCGTGCAGCAAGAATACCCAAGAGAACAGCAAGAGGGAGGCTAATGTCTAATCAAAATACAGTTCAAGAGACACAAAAGCAGCTTCTCCAGTCACAGTACACAAGCCTCGCTTCAGGGAAGCAATTGCCACACTTTCTGAACCAAAATGTTGAATAATTACAGGTTGCTTAGTCCAGTGCCACTACTACTGTGTGAAGTTCTCTGTACAGGTTTCCACACAAATAAGCAGTTGAGTATTTTTTGACCACCAGGCACAAGGATACAAATCTAGTCTTGGCAGCTACCCCACAGGAACATGAGTGTCCCTGCCTGGAGCCTTTGGTCAGCCAAGCACAGTCACCTTTTGTTGAGACTATGACTGTCATGAGCTCTATGGGTCTTCAACAGCTCTGAAGAGCGGCAAAACCAAAGGGAGTTAATGATTTCATGGTTATGACAGCCCATTTCCCAACTCTGAGCTTTTCTATACACACAAACCATCTCACCAGCCTCATTCTGATGAGTCACCTGGTTTAGTTTGACTTGTCTCTGCTCCTCAACAAATGCAAGCCAGTACAGGCCAAATCCTACCTAGCTGATACTGTCTCATGAAAGCAATTACACTAAGTTGTTCCTGAGATTGTAAGGCCTTTGGGTGCAGCTGACAAGTGCAGTGAGGGAATGCATGCGTGGTTTGTCTTCATCTAGGTTTTTGCCCACCCTCTGTCTTTTCTTAAAACACTGACTTCCAGCCCTTTGGTTCATAGAATCATAGAACTAACCAGGTTGGAAGAGACCTCCAAGATCATTCAGTCCAACCTATCACCCAGCCCTATCCAGGCAACTAGACCATGGCACTAAGTGCCTCATCCAGTCTTTTCTTAAATACCTCTAGGGATGGGGGCTCCACCACCTCCCTGAGCAGCCCATTCCAATGGCAAATCACTCTCTCTGGGAAGAACTTCTTCCTAACATCCAGCCTATACCTCCCCCAGCATAACTTGAGACTGGTGTCTCCTTGTTCTGTTGCTGGTCATCCGGCAGAAGAGACAGGGGGAGAAGAAAAACACGTGGACAAAGCTCAGGGTTGCTCTAGATAATACCTGGAATCCCAGCAGCCTCCCTGGAACTACCTCTCTCTTTCCCCTTCTAGCAATATGCGTACTAATGATGTTGCACCCATCTTTGCAAAGACAGGTGTTTGGGGCTTTTTTTAGGTGGAGCTAGAGTAGAGTACAATACTCAGATACAGAGACCAGTCTTTTCTATTACTCCTCCTTGTTCAGATGAGGAATTTGCAATCCAAATCCCAACCACAGCAGGGTAGGCAATGAGCCCAGCCACTGTGAGTAAGAAGCATCTTAAAAGAAATTCATGAGGCTGTTTGCCAAAGCTGCTGTGGGACGAGGTGAACTCAGCTTGAAAAAAAAAATGTACGTACCATTAAGATAGCAAATAAAAAACCTGTCCAGCAATGCAAAGGAATGTGATAGCTACCAACTGCTCCCCTACAGTTGCAAAGAGTCCTTGAAATATTTAACAGGGTTATCAGCATTCACTTATTGGTTACAGTAGTGTCTAGATAATTCAAAGGACTGAGCCAGAGCTCATAAATATATGCATTTTCTTAATGAAAAATCCTCACTATCAGAGAATTTCTTACATTTTTTAACAAAAAATTATCTTTTAAATTAACAAACACAGAAAGACAGGAATGTACAGGGAATGAAGAACCAAAATGATTCAGTTGTTTGTTTTTTTGCATTCATTTATAGCATATTTTCTTGTGCTCTGTGTGTTTCCAAGACAGGTGTTTTTAAACATGTTTACTGAATCGCCTTTGGTTTTCAAGTTATCACAATGCAGCTGCATTTTGTGTAACAAAATGTGTGTAAGTTCAAACTGTAAAACTTCTAGGTGGCAGAACTTCACACAAACGAAAACTGAGAGTTTTGTATCCACAGAAGAGGGTGGAAAGTGTTGACACAATGGCCTAAGTGGGTTAAGGGCTGAGTATTGTGCATACAGCACCAGAATAAATGATCCCTTTAGTTTGGGTCAATATGGTCACATAGGCCTAAGGAAGGAATGGCAGAATGTTCTCCTATGTTGAAAGGACTTTCTAGAGACTACCCACCTTCCAGAAAGGACAAAACACAAGCATGGGCTAACTTACATAATCTCCTCCAGGAATAAGCAACAGAGAATCCATCAAAGGGCAGAGCCTAAACCTACTGAATTTGTGCCTCCTCTTACACCATCTCTGGTACAACTACCTGCTGAACTGTTACAGAACACGGTAATAAAACCTCTACTTAAAAAAAAAACAACAACTACAAAACTGAGTGTTTTTCTTTAGGCTTTTGTTGCAAATGCACAGCAGCCCTACGATAACATAAGGTTTGGCTGCCACAGTCTCCCCAGGTGTTAGCACTGGCACTCACCTCATACTGCACTGAATTGTTTCTTCAAACTAAGTAAAAACTTTCATCCTCCCTTGCACTGTTTCTGGTACTCATTTACTGGACTAAGTTGTTTCTTGATGCTAAGCCAGAAATTTGTTTTGGTTTTGTTTTCTTTTTAATGATAGGCTGGCTTTTAGCAACTCGATGTGTGGAAACAGCCCAGCACAAGGTCACAGAGGTGCTGGGAAGGGGAAGGATTGTAACAGCCAGAAGCAAGATTGGCTCAGTTTGCTGTAACTTGCAGTCTGTGACATTTGTGAATAACTTCCAGCCTCACTCACTTATCTGTTGAACCACACTGCCTTGTGGATTCTTTATCCTCTCTTAATACCACAGTCAATAGAAGATAGCAACGTTGTTACCAACACACAATTTACACAAGCTCAGGCAGTTCAGAAGGCTAATCGATTATGTGTCTTTAATTTTGGCAGCAAAAAGAGAACAGGAAATAATTTTCCCAACAAACAAATTATTTTTTTCATTCAAAGAAACTTCTCAAGGAAATGTGTTGTATATAAAAAATACCACCTAGAAACTATTTATAGAGTGTTCACTAATTTATTGAGCTTCACCTCAAACTCAACTACACTTCTTTGAATCCCTTCATGGAGAGATTATCCCAGAAATGTGCTTCCCTAAAGTTTTCAAACTACCTTCTAACATCCCTCTTAAATTTATTCAGGGTCAGTTCACTTACAGACTCTTTTCCTTTAAACTGCCCTGCTCTTGACTTTGTTTTCCATCAGCACTTCAGAGAGGTAGGTAGCAAACATATTCCTTTTTGGTTTTCATTTTGTAGTGTGAAAGATGCAGTCTTCCACCTTAAATGATACATCCAGTGAAACAAATTCTCTATTTTCTAACTTGTCATCTTTATAATATAAACTATTTTTTTTTTGATTAGGAACTATCAGAATAGTTCAGAGATGAGATATTCACAGTGTACAACACTGTGTTGTACAACAGTGTGTAATATGTCTTTTTCTTTTAATAAATCCCTCCCACTTAACAAGCCCCTGAAGTGAAAGCCCTATGAGCCAATGCATTTTTCAGTTTGTCTGTCACTTCCATCCTTCTGAACCAACTCAAATGCACAGTCAGTGGTTGGACAAGAATTTAACTCCCCCAAACAGTGTAATTTCAGAAGTGGGAATACTTTTCCATCCCAGAATTTGATAAACACTTTAAATACTATGTAGGTAGCTGGAGGGCTTATCTCCACAGAGAAGTCAGCGTGATACTGGCACATCACACCCAGGTAACAATATATTGCTTTGCCCGGGGAAGTAGCAGCAGTACTTCTAAACAAGAATCCGCATATGAGCCAAATGAAGTAAATGCAAGAGGGGCTGAAACATTATCAGGCAGAGGCTAACCTGTTTCAGAGATTTCATGACTCAGAAATTACCACAGAGAAAATTAAATGCTGCAAAATGCATTTAAAAAAATGCAGAAATTGAAAGAAATTAAGATGCCTTACAAGGAAATGAAGCAGCAGCAGTTCCTGTGTGTAGAACTATTAACTATTGTGCCTTCCAAAAGCAAGGAAACTATCCTGAAGTTCAAATGGACCAGCACCTCACTTGTTAGTGGACTAGCTCTTACCTGCAATCTTAAGACCCCATCCTAGGTCCTGAGCATCTCTGCAAGGTGCCTATGCCCACCAGCCTCTCCCACTGCATCAAAAGGATAGAGACGATGTCAAACAGGAAGAAAAATATCTCCAGAAATGGCCACCAGCAAATTAGCTACTGACTGCCAGAAGTGGGAAGCAGGGAAGGGCGTCACCGGTCACAAAAGTAGTCAGAGCCCTGCATTTAATTATCACCAAATCATAAAAGGGAAAACTACTGAAAAAAGGAAAAAGCACTGAAAATGCAAATGCAGACACATAGCTGTAAAATCATCAGGCTGAGCTCTCTGCTGAATACATTCAGGGGGATTCAGTGACCCTGAGGGAGCTTTACCTGCTGAATGAGCCAAGAATACGCCTTGGCAGGTATTAGGCAATGTCATGTAATATGACTACAGCAGTAAGCACAAAGGCTCTACAGTGTAAAGAACAGCACTGCAAATTTCACAACTTCTGATATCTCAGGCTGCTTTCTTTAAAATGAAGTTTCAGCACAGGAATAAAATGCACTCAGTCCTTTCTTATCATTAGTCATCTATGTATGTTCCTTTAAATGCTTGAAAATGTACAATATTCCAAATTTATGCATTGCCAAGACAGTAAAATGCCATCCCATATGATAAGTTTGGTGTGTGTAGAGCGTGAGTCATGCTGTTTACCCCATGGAACACTTTCCAACATGAGAAAGCTTTCAAAGTGACCATCAAAAGTTGTCACTTTACTTTCCCTTTAGGCACGGAATAGAGCAATGAGATCTTTTGACAGCTAAAGTCTGATCAAGGAGATGCAGAGTGAAAAACTAGGGAGTCATTGACACCTCAGAGCAGGCAAAAAAGCCTCTCCTGGAGGACTTTGTCTCAGAAAAAAAAAAAGGGGGGGGGCGTGGAGGATGAATGCTCAACTGCCGCTGGTGGCAGGAAGAATTTTACCTGATCATCTCAGCACCTTGGCTGATGCATGTTGGCTGAGCCATCTAGTGAGTCAGTCATCTCAGTCTAAGAAATCCTCAAATATGTCAAGGGACATATTTTAAAAGCAGGTCATACATAAGTTTGTAAAATTCATTCATGTAAAACAAATGAGTTCACGGCATAGAATAGAAAAAATGTCCTTGTCTCTTGGTTATCACCTGCATTTATTGCCATTAATTGGTCATGTCCATCAATGTCACTGGCAGTAAACAGTAGTTTCCTAGTTTAAAGCCTCTTAAAGCTGAATAAAGTCCAAGACGATGCTACTGGCTGAGCCATGAGAGAGCTGAGGCACAAAGGAACCAGCAGCCAGCAAAGGCAACTGCAACTAGTCACGGGGAAGAGTTAAAAAAAAAAATATAGCCATCAGCTATACTCAAACTGGGTCAAATTTCCAGTTCACAGGTACAGACGTTGCTCCCATGGAGTGCAAAGATGACAAGCACCGGCATAAAGTGTGCAATGTGCTTTGTGACCTGGGGCCGGCCACAGACATCCCATGACTGACTGTGCCAGGCAGTAAAACATCTGTGGGATTATCAACACACCATTCCATGGCTTCTGAAATCTTGTGCAAAGAGAGGGACAAAAGATTGTGGCTTCAAAACCAGCACCACTGATGTTCTGACCCCAAAGTGACCACTGGGAGTACACAAGTGATGCAGTGGTGGTCACCAGTTCACAACAAGCATCCCTGGAAAAGACAGACCTTGACCTTTGCCTTGGGCCAAGGCACCCACCCAAGAGCAAGTAACAACAAGGTGGTCAGGAGAGGGTGAGAGGCAGATGAGAAACCTGTCCTGCTTCCTCAAAGACAAGAGGGAAGGTGGTGAGAAAGGTTGCTGCCACATTGGCAGCAAACACTGCATGTTGGGCAACCACCTGCTAATTCCCAATGCCTGCTGGACACACCAGACTGGGCCTGAGGCAGTCCCCAGTGCCGCCATCCATATCTGGATATCTCATGGGCCAGTAAGTTGATGTATGTCTGGTGGTCATGCTCATTACTTACAGCAAGTATTACAAAAGCAGACCCTGCGAGGTGTCTGCTGTGCACAGCTCTGTACAAACTTGCAGCAGCCAAACTCCACAGATGCAGCCCCTTGCTGCAAATAGTACACCACAAACAGAAGCAATGAACATGAATGGAGACGGGACATGAAGACAACACAGGAAGAGGAACATTGGCATGTTTTGTGTAAACAAGATTTCAGCATCCACCACTAGGATCCCACTTTGCATATCCAGTGCATACAACCAGGATCTGTTATCAGCAGCTTGGTCAACAAACCCAAGTGTTAGATTGATAGATTCAACACAGAATAATGTCAGATAGCTTAGTAAGCAGGACCTAGAAGTTAACCTGTCTTACCTAACATTCCAAAAACCTCACAGAAGTTTACCCACATTGCTTTAGCCTGTTTCATTTGCAAACATCCTGCAAAATCAACCATAAGGCACCAGCAGGTTTTGTGATATCCAGAAACTGAAGTTAAGACAGGATTTAAACTAGCAGGCAACTATCTGCCAGATGAAGAGCTTGACACACAGAGTACACATTGCTAAATCAGTGTCAGAAAATGAAGCCAACATCAGAAATACACCCTGTGAGAAGGGAAACTGAGTCAATCAATGGGATAGTTCAACCTAGTCATTGCTGCCAAAAGACCTTTACCATATGTGTCAGGGCAATGTCAGCTAGCTGTAACATCAGTGAGCACACTACGGAAAAAATCACAGGATCCAAGCATCAAGTGGCAACATGTTGATAATTACCAGCAGGTCTATCATCATCCCAAACCGCAGTGAGAAAGAATCAGTTGGCAAAGAGGGGTTGAACTCTGGATATTTAGCAGTGCAATTTAAATCTGAGCCTGCAAACCCTTGCATAACTGACCCTTCTGCCCATCTGGGGGCTGCTCTACATAATAGCAAAATACATTTACAAACAGTTAAAGCCAGAAGACAAATGAATAATTTCTGATCAGTAGAAAAGCGCTCCCTCAAAAGCGCAGCGATTCCAAGCGTGGGAAGAGTTGGATCACTGGCTATGGCTAAAATTACTATTCATTACTATTTGCTATTAACCCTAACCCTGACATGACCTGAATAGTTCATGATCCGCCTTTTATTATGGCCTAACCAAAATGCAGCAGCTGAGTCAAAGCCAGGCTGCCCACATCACTGCTCAACTGAGGCAGAGGTGCGCACATACACAAATGTGAGCCATAAAGCCTCCTCACAGGTACCCTGGAAGTGTGAGTTTGACCCTGTAACTTGTGGCAGTCACCAAACAGATGAGAAACGCAAATCCCACAGTGGCTCCTCTACCTCATTCAGCTCCTCTTTAATGTATAGCACAGTAAGAGCTTTGAGATCAAGGGCTGGAGCCCAGCCCATCTCTGCTCTCACTAAGTGTCTTGATCGCTATGCTGAGAGAAGTGCCTAAGCTGCAGTGGGATGGTATTTCAAGTATCCCCACTTTACAGGACACTTAACTGTCTAATCAGGATACCGCTGCAGGGAACAGGCACCTAAAAACGAAGTGCTATATATAAGTCCTCTATTTGGCCTATGCTGTGAAAGGTGATAAATGCCTCTTTCTAGCCATGCTGAGGTGCAGCTCCACTGTCTGGAGGCTGGCAACTAAGCACTGCTAAAAGAAACAATGCATTAATGTGGGAGATCTTTTACATTATCTACACTAAATTCAGACAGCAAAATAAATAAACTGATAAAAAAATTAAAATCTCATCTTGGTTGTTAAAGTATCCCCTTTAGAAAGAGACATGGCACAAATATCACAGCAAGTAAATGAGGGGTTGGGCAGATTGCTGAAATCCAGAAGTGCTATGTCAGGAATTCAATCCAATCAACTCAGTAACTTAATAACATCAATTCTGAATAAAGTCAAGGAGTCTGATCTGAAATAGCAAAACCAGTGAGCAGATCCAACTGATTCAGCTCTTAATATCCATGATGCATGTTTCAGTGACATGACAACTGCAGAGAATCACTTTGAGTACATTTGCTTCCAATCCTACCAGCCTCTTGGGATTTACCAGCAGAGAGACTTCTAGGTGCTGGGCATCACATCTATAAAACTCAAATTTGATAATATAGTCTCTGCTTTGCCCCTTTTGGTGGGGTTCAGATGCTTTTGCTTCTGTCTGAAACTGGATCTAGCCCACAGACTACACAGCAGGCAAGAGAGATGTCATGTTGACAATGGTTATTAATGATGGCCACACCTTCTCCTTTCTCCAAAAAGGCTGAAATATTTTGACCAGATGCATTATTTCCAAAAGGACTGGAGACCTGACAGAACATAGCATCTAACACGTGTTCAGCAATGGTATTGAAAACAGATTGCTTTCCTTTGTATTTGGTAAGTGTAACATGTCTATGTTTATTATGTGGTCCCCATAGGATTTATTACAAGTTTTCCATTTCATTTATTTGCCTCAGTTTTTTGTTTGTTTGTGGGGTTTTTTGTGGTTTTTTTTTTTTTTTTCCCTCTTCTCTGTGCTTGGCAAGTGTAAGCACTGAATATGAAGATGGTTACAGCTTAGCAGCATTAACAACTTGTTGAAACAAAGTCCAAAAGCTTTCCTTTCTCTCCAGCAAAACCTGCCTTTCTGTTCAGTGCTTTTTTTTTTTTTACCAAGTGCAAAGATCATCATTATGAAGTAATTCTTCATAGAATGTCATATTCCCATAAAAGCATACTTTTTCTCTTCATTCAGTCACACTCTTCGCAATGTCTAAAGCCTCTCCTCACATTAAATATAGGAAAACATTTTCCTGTTTGCAAACTGTAGCCTCCCCCATCCTTTCCATCTAGTTGCCTAAAACTGTTACTACAGGTAGTTTCCTGTAAATGAAGTACAATCATCACTACAAAAGAAAACAAACCCTTTTGTCCTGGCACAGGCATTCAGAGTGGGTTCACCTCACTGAACTTTAGCCACCTAACAAGGCAATTAGCCCAAGTCAGTCATATATGTTCTCTCCTTTATCAACGGGGTGAACACTGGCATCTCCAACAGTAGCCCTCCTGACTATCAACCAATTATGAATGCAACCCACACTACCATCTTTGAAGAGATACCCAATTTCTTTGGGAGATTGTGGTAGATGATATAAAACTGACCATAAAGCCAAGATGCATCTTCAATAATGCTGTTTCAATCCAGCAAAATCAGTGCACTGCAATGAAATCTCAACCAAAGTATATGCACCTGGGTCTTCCAAAAAAAGGCGTTAGGCAAACAAAGAAGAAATCGCTCAATGGCACATTAAAAAAAAAATCAACAAGGATTGCATCCTGACCCTTTTTGAACACTGGAAAAAGAGATATACTGAGGGGGTAACAACAAAACTGTCACTTGGCACAGAAACACAAAGTAACAAAACAGAATTTAATCGGGTTTCAGACATTCTTTCTGTCAAGTGTATAACCACTGTGACCAAGGTTTCCAAGAACCCAGTCTCATCAACTTGTTCTGTACTTTGAGTTATGCAATCTTCTGTTCAAATAGTCTTTAAAAAACAGAGGGAGAAGACAACAAAAAAGCCTATCACTCCTAAAAGACATCACTGCCACACTTGTTTCTTACATAGCAAGTACTTGAGAATACTCATTCTGAAATGTCAGGGTAGTTGGAGTACTATTTTACTTAAAATCATCACAGTTCCAATGGAAATCAAGACAGAAAAGCTGTAGCATGGAATATTGCCAAAAGGGGTAATTAGATCTGTATCTTCAGCTCTTCTAACCCTTCTACATTTCCTAGACTCCCCATAGATATTTTTGGAAATGCAAGTCAGTATGCCAAAGGAAGCCAACAAAGACAGTTGCCTGAACCCTGTAAATCAGGTGATACTGAGATAAGCAGGTAAGCTGTGGTGTTATCTCAAGCACACATATCAGCTGGCTCTCAAAATCCTGAGAGCTTAAAAAAGAGAGGGAGAAGCGGCAGTGAGCGCAGATCTTGTGTCTAACATTTGATCCCATTCTTAGTCATCCTACATGCATGAGCATTACAGCTAGAGTTGCCCATGCTGATAAATATTGAAAAGGTATTTGCAGCAGCGTGCAGGTTTAGAAGAGGTTTCTGCTTCATGTTTGCATGTTTCCTGACCATAAACTAGTTCTCCTCCTGACTTCTACAGCCGTCATGTTCCCTCATCCATGAGGGAATAGAGAAGCTCAATGAAGCCAAGCTCATGCTATGGTGCAGTCATTGCTGTCTGTACCCAAAAATAACCACAGGAAACTGAGCTCAGCTATGACAATGTATGCAGCTACACATCTGGCTGAACTGTAAACACCATCATAGGTGTTGCGTGCTGTCACATGTCCCTGAACCCATGAACCCCTAGCACCCAGCCAGCCAAAACACTGGATGCAATCTGTCAGATGCAGAGGTGTCTGGCAGACCTGCAGCATATCCTGAGCAGGATGCCAACAGTGACTCTCCCCAACCCTTCCTTGAAGATGCTTGGAGACACCAGGGCCATGCCTTCACCTAGTATCAAGCTTTAAAATCTGACATTACATTCCCCAATCAGAGAACATCTGAGAAAATCATAGAATCATAGAATCAACTAGGTTGGAAGAGACCTCCAAGATCATCCAGTCCAAATCCATTAATCTCAAAGACAGGAGTCAATGATAAAAGGTAGATCCAGATATTAAGTATATTAAGCTGAAGGAAAAGAGACCATTCAATAGGTAACTGTAAAATTATACACTTATCGGAAGCCAGCCACTTCCTCAGGTAGCACATGGGATATGGAAGATAATGAAGCATAAAATCCCACTGCTTCACAACATCTACCTTTCCCATCACTACCTCTACTGCAGGTTTACTGCCATCTTAACATCAAACCCAGAAAACTGTTCCTGTATTTGAAACAAAGGGTTCTTTTGCCGTTACCCTTGACAACAATTCAATGTTTATTCTGTGTTTGGCAGTTTACAGCAGGCTCTGCAACCCTGGCTTAAACCGGTTTTGAACTGTAAGGAAACATGTGGCCAGAACAAATGAGGTTTCTTCCCAATGGGCAAGTACAAATATGAAGTAAGAGCACTTTGGTGACTTCTGAGGGGGAAGCAAATCATGACAAGGGAATGCACGAGGAAACCAATTTGTTAATATGCTTTGCAGCTTAAAAAGCAATAAAAATATATAAACCAATTACCAATCCAATTAAAACATGGTTATTACAACTATCTCTCCATTCACAAATCATTTGAAAATAGGGGAAAATATGTTCTCCGGGTAATTCCATCATCACACTTCTCTAGTTTCTTTCCCGAGAGACTTGATAGCAAGTAAAGTCTAGGATATCTTTCTCCCTCTCACATCTTCAGTCTCATTCTTCTTCTATCTTGCCCTTGTTATCCTAGTCTCCCTCTTTCCTAGAAATCACTGAGAAGATTATCAACATTTAGAGAATAAAATTATCAGTACATTGAGAGAAGAGTGTACAAAACCAGCCAAAGGCCCCTGCAGACTCAACAAGCCATTTCTCTGACCCTCTCCATCAAGGCAATTCAACAACTTTTACAGAAATCTTACCAAGAAGATGCTGCAACTATAAACACACCCTTGGCTTTTTAAACAGATGACTCTGGGTTTATGTATGACTGATACACAGGTTTGTTGTTTTGGGGGGTTACCTCCCCACCCCTCAGGAACTGATTGTAATTTCTGGTGGTTATGGTTCAAAGCTACACTTTGTGAGATTAGGTTAAGAAGTGCCATCCACATACACTTCAATCACTGAGACATACTAAAGCAGAAATATCTTGTTAAAAGCTGGGAAATAAAACCTGGGAATGTACAGCCTGCACTGTACACAAACAGAAACAAGGAGATATAAGCATTTCTGGTGGTGGACAGCAGCATTTTCAAAAAGAGGCTGACTGATAAAATGGCTTTTATCTGACATAAAACATCTCATTTACTTTTCAAAGTGTGCTGTGGTAAAAAAACATTTCTGGGTTTTTATTAGTAGAGATCACTATTTTAGGAAAGAACCTGCTAGATTTGTACATAACTCCTCATTTTATTTACATTCATGAGGTATCTTATCTCAGTAAAAAAATATTTTGTTACGTCATTCTTGCACCAAATACTTTCCTCTCATAGCCATAGCCATTTTCCTGTCTTTTGAAATGAAAGTACACCACTCCTATGAAATAGGAAAGTTACAAACCAGACACAACTCTTTATCAGCTGGAACAGGTTACAGAACTGAAAAAGGAAAGTCACATTCCTGAAGGCTGCAGAGACGTACATCTAAACTGCATTTCACCTACAGACACTTAGAATACAGAATCCGTATGGATGCAATATAAGTAGCCACACCAGATCCAAGAGCCACACAAATTTTAAAAAGATGGTCACTACTCTTTAATTTCTATTTTAGCAATCAGAGAATCACAGAATATTAGGTGTTGGAAGCAGCCTCCAGAGATAACGTCCAACTCCCCTGTCAGAGCTGGATCACCTAAGGTAGGCCACACAGGAACATATCAAGGTGGGTTTTGAAAGTCTTCAGAAAAGGAAACTCCACAACATCTCTGGGCAGCCTGTTCCAGTGTTCCATCAGCCTCACTGTAAAGAAGTGTCTCCTCACGTTGAAGTTGAGCTTCCTGTGTTCTAGCTTGTACTGTGTTCTAGCATTGTTCCCTGTCCTATCACTGGGCACAATCAAACCATTACCAGCCACCCTTCATTTCAGCCTTAATACACAAAGCAAAAACTGGGGATGCAATCCTGCAGCCGGTGGTACGACATTATCTTTCTAAACAAGGTCTGCCATCATTGTCTCTCTTGTCTTTACTGTCTTTGAGACACTGTTTTCTCTCCACTTACAGAATCACAGAAGCAACCAGGCTGGAAGAGACCTCCAAGATCATCCAGTCCAACCAATCACCCAGCCCTAGCCAGTCAACTAGACCATGGCACTAAGTGCCTCATCCAATCTTTTCTTGAACACCTCCAGGGATGGTGACTCCACCACCTCCCTGGGCAGCCCATTCCAATGGCAAATCACTCTCTCTGGCAAGAACTTCCTCCTAACATCCAGCCCATACCTCCCCCAGAACAACTTGAGACTGTGTCCCCTCATTCTGATGCTGATTGCCTGGGAGAAGAGACCAACCCCCATCTGGCTACAGCCTCCCTTCAGGTAATTGTAGACATCAATGAGGTCACGTCTAAGCCTCCTCTTTTCCAGGCTAAACAACCCCAGCTCGCTCAGCCTCTCCTCACAGGGCTGTGTCCCAGGCCCCTCACCAGCTTTGTCACCCTTCTCTGGACATGTTCCAGTATCTCAACATCTCTCTTGAACTGAAGAGCCCAGAACTGGACACAGGACTCAAGGTGTGGCCTGACCAGTGTTGAGTACAGGGGAAGAATACCCTCCCTTGTCCTACTGGCCACACTGTTCCTGATCCAGGCTAGGATGCCATTGGCTCTCCTGGCTACCTGGGCACACTGCTGGCTCATGCTCAACCTACTATCTACCAGTATCCCCAGGTCCCTTTCTTCCTGGCTCCTCTCCAGCCACTTTGTCCCAGCCTGTATGTATGTGTGAAGTGCAAGTGCTCAACGTCCCTTGGAATGCCCTGAAGCCACACTACAGGCCACCACCTCCTCCCACTCAGAGAGAGAGAATGAGGAACCTCCACCTACTCGTTTCTACCATCTCCTAATGCGGGTGTAACTTAGAGGGATCTCATCACAGATGCCTCTCCCAAGGAGGGGGACCATGGAGATGCTGACCTTAAAAACAGATCCTTGCAGGCAGCCAGAAACATATGTCCTGACAAAAACAGTCACTCTGAGGATCTGCCCTTCAAAACTCACAAGGCCCTAGGAATTCCATCTGTCCTGCTCCCCAAAGGCAGGGGCATGAGGGCAATGTACACCCCACTGCTGCCAAAGCACCTAGCCCACATTCTAAGCAGTCATCACGGTCACCCTCTACACCCAAAGGTGCCACTATGCTTACAGAGATGCCTTTTCAGTCAAGATTTTTTGCCCCTTTAATCTCAGATCTTCACAAATAACACCATACACACTCCACCCCCCTCCACGATGCCTTGCATCTCAGGCACAGCTGAGGCATTACCTTTATCTGAAGAGCATTGCATCTCCTGTTACATTTGTATAGAGCGGGCACAGTGCTGGAGATCCAGGATCATTAGCATAATGACTTTTAAATTACAATAATAATGAAGATTTTTTCTCAAGGCTTGGTAAAAGATCTCAAAAGTTTATTGCAACACAAACGAGCTCTATCTTAGTTTGCATTTGCTGATAGTCAATAACCTCACTGAATGACACTGGGGATTAAAAGCCAAAGAAATGTAAACGACAATACTTGAGCTTCCATGCCCGCGAAAATGCTCTAGGTGTCTATCCAACACTGCTTGAGGAGCACTACCTTCCCAAAATTGTGTATTGCATGCCGTATAACAACAGTTTACATTTATTTGGCCCACTCCAAAGCTGTAGCATCCAGTCAGGTGTCTGCACTGGTGAATTAGACTGGGTTCACAGTGCAGTTTGTACACACATCAACTGTATCCCACTGAGCTGTCGATGATAAATGGGACTACTTGTGGCAGCACAATCAAACAGGTGCCAGCAGCTTTTGCAACATGATACCCAGGCAAACTTGTGCAACATTCGTGCAAAGTTGAGGCTAGCAGCAGCCTTCCCCCAAGCATCGGTCGGGACTGTGGTATTACATTTAACGTGGCAAAAGGAATGTGACTCATGCAATGTTTAACTCAATTTTTGACCAAATAAATCCTAATTTGATGGTATTGTGAACGTATATTTACTAGTAACATAAAGAAATCACAGACTGATCAACCCTTGACCATCTCTTTCGGAAATCCCCAGTAAAACCCTGCTCCAACAGAAAAGCATGGATAGAGTTTTCACCCCAGTATTAAAACCAACAGGAACATAATGATGCACCTGCAATCTTGGGAATATAAGGCCAAGATCTGCCTTTTGCCATTGTATCTACAGAAAGGAGAATGTGTCTTTTGCAGGACTCATGGAGCATACCTGGATTTATTTCACCCAAAAGAATTCCAGTTTGTTCACTCAAACACTCTGCAGGACAGGTATGGGCAGAAGAGCACCCAAGAGAGGCTCACTTCAAAAAAGACTGACTTCAAAAGCTCCCTCCCAGTCCAAAGCAAAATGCTAATATCCACACCATCCACATTCCTGCCTTGTCTGCTTGGGTGGGATCCCGACGGGCTGTGGGGGCACAGCTGAGCAGGTACTGCAGCATCAGGAGAAAGGCAGAACCATGCATGCACTGAGCCTGCCCAGAGCTCCACACGGTCCTGCTCAGCTTCTGATGAGGTCTACACTGCAGTATAGTAAGTTTTACATGCCAGGTGTGCCATTCTGAGGTTTTATGAAACTGATTACCTCCATTTTCCTAATCAACCTAAAGTTGTGTTGCTATGCAGAAGGCCAAAATTACCATGCTTATTTGAACAATCCCCAAGTCAAATGAAATTATGCTGGGTTTAGCCAAGTATATACCAATCTCAGTGTATATCAGTCTCAATGTAACTCAACTGAGTAGAGCGGCTCCTCACTAGCATTACACACACTCACATGCCTCCATGGAACAACACATTGGTAAGTGGAAATAAGACTTTTATAGCAGCAGTGTTACTTCCGACTTGCATATAGATCAGACTCCCAAGTTCATAAAGTGCTCCAATCTTTCCCTGACCTGAGGAGCAACTATGAGTAGGGCTGGAATTTGTGTTTGTCTGGGTTGAGAGGTTAATGGCTACTACATAGACACGTTTTTTAGTTAACTGGCAGGTCATCTCAGCAGATGATTTGCAAGTATTTCGCAAGACTTAGAGATAACCCTGTGAAGTGCTTCTGTCTGGGCTTCTTCTCTGCTTTTGTTTTTAAACACTGTATCAGATAAATCAGAGAGAGCAGGCAGGTGAGACTTTCCTGGACTGATCACACATTGCCAAACTCTCCTCTTTCAATTTCCAAACCCAGAATTTCTTCATATTAATGTCAAATGGAGTTCAGTACTCATCAAAATTCTTTTTAAACCCCTAACATCACAGCAGAGTTTCAAATTTCACAAGTTCACTAAATTTGAAAAAGATCGAGCTTCTGTTTCTCAAGAAGACAAAAGGTCTTCATTCCTGCCTGAAATTTCATTTTCACTTAAACTGCATAAATCATTAGACTGAGAAAGTAGTAATTCACACCGCTTATTTTTCTGTTCTGAACATATTCTTCTTCATACAGTAAATGAAACAAGTTTGCCAAGATTTGTGCTACAGAATGAGTTCTTATCTTCTGCTACCAGAGAGAGAGCTACTGGTTCAGACAGTGACCACGCAATCACCTGTACCTTAATCCAAATGTTTTTCTTTAAGGTCACAAGCCAACTATCTGTTTTTCCTTGAAGTCCTCACAGGACATGATTAACAGCATTTATGAGTTACCTTACCACATTAGCTGGCCCACAGCTCCTAGGGGAACCAAGCGTGGATTGTCAGATGATATACCACAGTAAATTCAGTCAGCTCAGTAAATATAACACTCGTTTTCCTAAGGCAAAAAACCCTCAAGCCTGCAAACACAAGGGAATGCACAGCTTGTTCCCCCAAGGCCCTTGCTGCATGACACGACTGCTACAGTAAAACAAGCACTGTCATTATTAGGCCACACTTTGTTACTTTTTTAGTACAACCACCTGAAAACAAGCATCTCACAAATTGTCATTTTACGTCACTATATTTTCAGCTATTTCTTCGCAGACAAAATACTAATGTTAGTTTTAGGTTGTAGAGAAGCAGAAAGCAATTTATCTGGCTAAATCGTCGAAAGTCAACAGAAGTATTGGCACAGAGTCCACAGTAAACTTTATAGAGTGGCACCTGCGGAGGAAATTACTCTTGCATGATTGATGCCACAATCAGAGGCACAGAAAGTAATTCCATAATAAACAAGCACTTGAACAGAAAAATAACAATAACCTATGAAAGTGCTTGTGTAAAAGTACGTATTAGACGGTATCAAACAATCTTCCCACACACTGAAACAAATTCTCCAAGAAGTTAATAGTACAGCAGCCCTCTCTCTCTTCCCTTTCCACAACGTCTCTGATTTTGGGGCTGCATTTGGTGAATATGTGCCTCTAGTGCTACTGAAGCTACTCCAGTGCAATTAGCTGTGCTGCACAACTATTACACAGCCATAACTCACTGCTTTCAGAGTTGCCATTTCCCACAGGAACACACAGGCCAGCAATGCAAACTAGCACCCATCCATTCAGAGCACACCAGCAGAGGTCTAGTCGGAGGTCTAAGGATCCGCTAGCCAAATCTCCCAGTATGTGGAAGGGAATTAGTGTATTTTGCTGCTAAAAAAAGCAAAGATGCCAAAACCCAACTCTTTTTTTTTTTTTTTTAAAGAGGATAAAAAGAGGGAGGGGGGACAACCTTACAGACACGTGTGCATTGTGTACATCTTTGCATGTTACATCATCTATTATCTTTAAGCTACCACATCAAAAAAGCTTCAGACAAGATACCACCTCAACTGAGGGAGTGCGTACCTTTCCACACACACCGGTATTTATTTACCCTTGTGATCCACATTTACTAAACACCTTGTGATCTACATTTACCACACCACTTCAATCCACAGCACACAGGCTTGATAGATTTTTGTGGATCCTCTTCCAAACATTTTCAGATAAATTGCAGTTCAAGGGAACTGAAAGCTGTGGACTGAACTGCACAGTGAGTTATTTCTGACCATACCCCCATCCTGGCCTGACAAGCAGAATTACATGATTTATGAACTTCCAATGTTTGCTTACCTGAGACTGACACTTTCATAAGGGCTTCCAGGGGTCTGTTGTTGTCCAGATCACGACTGAGTTTGAGTTCTCCAGTGGCAGAGTCTAAAAGCAGCAGGTTTAATTCATTGCCTTGCACAAAGGTGTAGGCCAAGCTGTCAGACACATCGGGATCATGAGCAGGGATCTTGCCGATCACACCAGAGGGGAAGCTGTTGGACTTGTTGGTCACGTAGTTATTGAAGAGGATCTGGAAATCCTCCAGAACAGGTGGATTATCATTCTGGTCCAGGAGACGGATATGCACTGTTGCCCGGCTCACAAGAGGGGCTGAAGTGGCCTGCACCACAATAACATACTCTGTCCGGCTCTCATAATCCAGGTCCATTAGGGCTGTGAGGTCTCCATTGAGCAAGTCTAATTGAAAGACCTCAGGGATGTTGCCCTCTACAATCTGGTACATGATCTGTGCATTGGTCCCCTCATCAGGATCAGCTGCACTGATCCTTGCCACAATAGAGCCCACAGGGCTGTTCTCCTCCACAAAGATGTCAAATTCATCCTTCTCAAAGACTGGGGGGTTATCATTAATGTCCAGCACTGTCACTTGGATATCCACAGAGGCTTTCAGTGGTGGGCTGCCCCTGTCCACAGCAAAGGCCCGCAGGCTGTATACAGCAACGTTCTCACGGTCCAGTTTACGCAGTGTACGTATCACTCCAGAAGTAGGTTCAATGTAGAAGTCTCCATCTCCATCATCACCACCTTGGAATGTGTAAAGAAGACGGCCATTGAGACCTGAGTCACGGTCAGTTGCAGACAGCTGCAGGACACTGGTGGAGAGTGGCACATCCTCAAAAACTGAGCCCTGGTAGCGGTCACGTAGGAAGTGTGGTGCATTGTCATTGGCATCCAGGATGAGAATCTCGACGTAGGTAGTGTCTGATTTCTGGGGTATGCCATTGTCGTGAGCTGTAATGGCCAATGTGTAGGAGGCCTGGTCCTCATAGTCCAGCTCCATCAGGGTGGTGATGGTGCCTGTGTCTGGGTCAATGCGGAACTGGGGGATGTTATCATCCAAAATGTAAGTGATTCTTGCATTCTCTCCTGTGTCTTCATCAGTGGCACTGATGGTGACAATAGAGGTACCAATGGGCTTATCCTCACTGACACTTACTGTGTAATGGGAGCTCTGGAACACTGGGCGGTGTGTGTTGGCATCTGTAACATTGATGAAAACCTGGACAGTGTCAAAGCGAGTGCCATCAGAGGCAGTGACTGTGAGCACATACTGCCTTTCCTGCTTGTAATCCAGGGGCAAGGCCAACGTGATCAGCCCCCCTCCACTCTGACTGGTGATGGCAAAACGGTTCCTGGTGTTACCACTGGTGATCTGGTAAGTCACAACACTATTAACGTCCCTGTCCACTGCAGTCAGGGTCAGGACACTGCTGCCTACAGCTGCATCTTCATTCAGTCTGAGGTGGTACACTTTCTCTGTGAAGGTTGGGTTATTGTCATTCACGTCCAGGACAGTGATGGACACACTGGCTGAGGAGGTCATGACTGGAACACCATGGTCCCTGGCCTCCACCCCAAAGTGATAGTTCTCCACAGTCTCTCGGTCCAGCTCTGCAGCCACTGTGATCCACCCTGTGCTGTTGTTGATCTGAAAAGGGAATCCAGAGTCACCTGCTACAGGGGCAACTCCAGTGGACGGTGCCATCTCTATGAGTTTGTACTCCAGGCGGGCATTTTCCCCAGAGTCAGCATCTACAGCCTGGATATGCAGCACTGAGTAGCCCAGAGGAACGTTCTCCAGCACCGTGGCCTGAAAGGGAGTGCTCACAAAGATGGGGGCGTTGTCATTCACGTCCACAACCTGCACTGACACCATGCCACTGGAGTTTATCAAGGGAGGCCTGCCCCCATCCTGGGCTTTGATACGGAGTGTGTATTCCCGAATAGTCTCATAATCCAGAGGGTTAATCAAGTCGATGGCGCCAGAGAAAGAGTGGATGTAGAACTGGCCTTTCAGGTTGCCACTCACAATGCTGTAGTGCACCTGGGCATTGTTGCCCCGGTCCTGATCTGTGGCCTGCACCTGCAATATCTGGCTGTTCACTGGAGCATCCTCTGGTACCTGGACCAGGTAACGTTTCTCACTGAACTGAGGGTAGTTGTCGTTCTCATCCTCGACAGTGATGTGCACCATAGCCGTGGCGCTGCGTGGTCCTGGGTCCTTGCCTTGGTCATTGGCTTCCACCACCAGATGGTACTCAGAGACTTCCTCACGGTCCACTGGGGCTCGGGTCCTCACAACCCCAGAGCGTGGGTCAATCTCAAAGACCCCATCACCAGCTCCCGGTTCCAGCAGGCGGTAAAGCATGTTGGCATTGGCTGGGGCATCACCATCTGTGGCACGGATGGTCAACACCTCGTAACCCACCTCCAGATTCTCCCGGATGCTCTCCTTGTACTCGGGCTGCTCAAAGACTGGCTCATGGTCGTTGGTGTCACTCACGGTCACTGTCAGGTAGGTGGTAGCTGAGCGGCGGCGTGGGGAGCCATGGTCAGAGGCGGTCACCTTGAGTACGTGGGTGTCCTTCGTCTCCCGGTCGAGGCTGCGGGTGGTGACCACGCTGCCGGTCTCGGCGTCGATGGAGAAGTAGTCGTTGGAGCGCTCATCGAAGAGTGCCTCCATGGAGTAGGCCAACCGGCCGGCTTCCCCCTCGTCAGGGTCCTGGGCCCGCAGCACGATGACTGCCGTGCCGGCAGGTTCGTTCTCGGGGATGGAAACCTGGTAGCTCGGCAGCTGGAACTGCGGCGGGCTGTTGAGGCTCCGCGCCCGCCGCGCTCCTCGCCGCCCCCTGCCCTCCCCCGCCGGTGGAGTGGCGCGTCGAGGGCAGGGTCCACCGCCGCGGAGCCCGCGGGTCTCAGCGGGCTGAGCACGGCGCAGTGCGGCGCCCGTTGCCCTCAGGCGCCCGGCAGGCGGTAGGGCCGGCGGCTCAGCGACGGCGGCGCGGCGTTCCACGGCCCCTGGGGGCAGGTGGAGGAGCGGAGAGGCGCGGGGCGGTCGCAGCTCCCCGCCGCCCGCCGGCGCCAGGGCGCAGAGTAGCGCGGCCCAGGACAGGCAGGCGGCGGCGGACAGCCGCAGCATCTCCAGAGCTCAGCGGGCAGCGATGCCGAGCACAGGGCTGCCGTACAACCCATCCAACCGCCGGGCTGCCCGCCCGCCCTCATCCATCAGCCGGCGGATTAGCCCCCCGCCTCGTCGCCCGGGCGCCGCCGGCCCAGAGACCCGCGCCTCGTCCCCGTCGCCGGGCAGCGGGCTGGAGAGCTCCAACTTTTCCACCTTAAACTTTGAAGTGAGTTCAAAATGGCTCCTCTCGTCCTCCTCCGACTGCCGCTCCCAGGAGGGCGATTAGCATAAACCTGCTGCTCCTCTCCTTTGCAATTTAAAAAACCAAAACCAAAACCCAACAAACCAAAACCAAAAAAACCCACAACCGAACTGGCCCCCCGCGGCGGGGCCGGCTCACGGGCAGCGCGGTCCCGCTTGCTTGCGCGACGCGGTAGGGCCGTCCCGTTCCTGCCGTCCGGATCCGCTCGGTTCGGCAGCGGCACTCGCAGCGCGGAGCTCTGCGGGCGCTGCCCGGGGCGGGGTTTCCTGCCGGCCCCGCCCGGCCCCTCCCGGGCGGCGGCGGCGGAGACAGCGGCGGCGAGGGCCAGGGCGGGTCTGGCCCCGCGGGGCTCCGCGTTCGCCGCCCGGCGCCTCACAGCGGCTGGCCTCGTCCGCGCTCCCAGGCAGCCGAGTTCGCTGCCTGCCCCGGCCTGGGGGCTTGCGCTGGGTGGAGGCTGCGCGGGTGGCAGGCGGAGCAGGTATCGCAGGTATCGCCGACAGAAACGGCCCTCCGAGGGACGGAGGCGCCGCGGGAAGGCCCTGGACTCGCAACCACTTCCCCGCGTAGTAGCACCTGTTGTCTCGACTCGCCGTTCAGAACAAAGTTAACGTTATTTATTTGCTTTTAATTTTTCCTATGGAGTTGAAAGTAAAATTACTTTTCAGGGCAAAGAGAGCATCATCTGCCTGACGTAGGGTGTGCCAAGTACTCCGGTGCGGGCTTTGCTGCTGTGCTTACACTTTGCTGTGGACTGTGCAAAACAGCAGGTAGGATCTGGAGCCTTGAATTAAGAATTTCTTCGGGGCAGTTGCAAATAATTACATATAAAATGCAAACGTAGGTAGTTTGTGGGAAGAAGCAACACCAAACCATGCATGTAAACGTTGTACTGGTGATTAAAATGTCAGTTCTATGGATTTACGCTAAACCGCTTAATATTGTTTTACTTGTGTGTGTGGGGTGGATGCTTTGAAGCGGTGCGCCGGGGCTGAGCCCTCATCCCCGCGGCTGCAGTGACCCCTTGTGGGTACGATGGGAAGGACGGGGCCCCGCAGCGGGCCTGTGTCTCCACACGGGAAAAGCTGCCAACTGCCATTAGAATGGGGTGCCCAGGGAGGTGGTGGAGTCACCGTCCCTGGAGGTGTTCGAGAAAAGACTGGATGAGGCACTTAGTGCCATGGTCTGGTTGATTGGCTAGGGCTGGGTGCTAGGTTTGACTGGATGATCTTGGAGGTCTTTTCCAACCTGGTTGATTCTATGATTGTATGATTCAAGGAAGACTTGAGATATCTACCTGTAGTGTTCATCGTGACACCTGTGACAAATACTGATACTAATGTACAGAAATTTGGTGTACAAGAGCTTTACATAGGAAGAAGAGCAAGAGTTTGCGAGCGATAAACTGCCAAATATTGCCAACGGGGTTTTTGCAAAACATTGTGCCTTGTAGGGGCTGGTAGGCAACTTCCAGAGCAATCTGACATCTCAGTTCAGGCTCCTCAGCACTCACAAGAAGACTGTGATAAAAAAATCAGATTCTTTCAACTACTTTCATTCCCAGAACTGCAGTATTGCAAGGGGGAAAAATTCCACATGGATTATTGCCAGTGTGTCTGTCAGGGTTAAAAAAAGCTTTATGAATTATGGTTTTAGAGAATGTTTAGCTCATTCAGCTTCATTCAATCAGTTTGTTACTTTACAAAGGAATTCAAAAGCTAAGCTGGCTTTTCAGGTCCTCTGGTGAAATTGATAGTTCATGAAAAGGATGAGGAAAGAAACAGGTTAAAAAAATATTAAAAATAACCCTCACTTTATAAAATTTGAGTGGATGTAGAGATCTGTTTTCTCTTTAAAAAGAAAAAAGTTTAAAGTTTAAACTTTTTTCTTTCCATTTTATTGCCACAGGAGGCAACATCCACGATGAATTGAGAAAAGGAAGACAGTGTAAAAGCTCCTGTATGAAATGAGTTATGCGTATAATGACGCAAAATCCTCCCCTGATTCCTGTTTGTATAACTTGCCCTTTATTTTCAGTTAATTTCGTGTTGTTTATCTGTGTTCCACTGTATTCTTATTAACTGTGTAAGCCCTGTTGTTCCTTTTATGAATCATACCACTTGTGATGTAACTTTATTGGAAAAATAGATTTCGGTGCAAAATGGTGAGCATTGTATTGAAGGCTTGTATTGAACTTGTAGCCCTAGTGAAAGGACTGGGTTGTTTAACATGTTGGCAATTTGAATCACTTTCAAAAGACAGGCATGGTGAGGTGTCTCACGCCTGTTGCCACATTGCTCTGTGTAGAAATGGGTGTCACTACTTGGTCAGAGGTCAGGCCTGGTGAGATCAGTTTCTGCTGCTGCTTCTGTGGTTGCAGAAGAGTTGGAGAAGGCAGTGGTAAAACTGAATGACTGGTAACTCAAGGCAGAGAGGAAAACGAGAATTACGTCTCTCTCACGTTTTAACTAGTGCATTTTCAATGAAGGCAAATCCTTCTAAGAAAATCAGATACTCCCTTTGGATCTGATTCTGCAGATTTTCTGGTATAAGCTGCTGTTTCCTATAGAAGATACCACACTGACGTCATGGTGACATCCATAAAAATATGCAAGTGGGTGAGGCTTTGCCTGACCCTTTGTTTCTTTAGTACCAATCAATGACATATTCATTTCACAGTTCAGAAATGCCGTGTTTCAACTTGTCCGGGAGTGAAGTATTTCAGGTTTCTTTCCAAAGCAAGTGAATTTAAAACAAAGCTTGGAATCTAAAACAAACAAACAAACAAAAAACAACCAAAAAACCCCACCTACTATTACCCAGCTCTGCTCAGTGCTCAGCTCTAAAAAAGTTTAAAAAAAATTTTGGTTTTAAGGAATTTTCTTAAAACGTGAAGTTTGCGAGACCAAGAGTCATTTCTTAACTGAAACTCTGCAGTGAGATTTGTAGCCCTGAGGAAGAGGAACTCAGAGGTGGGGTTGCCTGTGTCTAGATCCAATAACATTTTTAATGTTGGGAATTAAGGGATTTAGTGTAACACACATCCCTGCAAAGGAGGTGGTTGTCTAGAAGGAGGTGGAGCTTTTCTCATCTTGGCCTACTAGTACTTGAGGAGAGACTTGGAAATTAACATTCAGTAATGCTGTGTTACAAATAGGTCATTTCCCCCCCCCCCCTCCTTTTTTCTGTTTTTGTTGGTTTGTTTTTTAAGAATAAGAATGATGAAAAGCTTTTTTTTCATGGGATTTGTGAAGTTTATCACAGAAAGATGATATGCAGTGTGTCCCCCACCAATCAGTGGTTGCATTTTCTTAACTCTTGCTTGGGGAAGGCTATGCAAGAGAAGGAAAATTATCCTCAGATTTAGGCATATATGCAGTGCAAACTGTATCTTGTACAGGATCTCTATATACATGATGTGGATGTAGTCTGTCTGGACTTCAGCAAAACCTTTGACACCATCTACCACAAGAAGCTCCTGGCAAAGCTGGCAGCTCGTGGCTTGGACAGATTCACTCTGATAGTGAGTCAAGAACTGGCTGGAAGGCCGAGCCCAGAGAGTGATGGTGAATGGTGCCACATCCAATTGGCAGCCAGTCACTAGTGGTGTTCCCCAAGGATCAGTGCTGGGCCCGGTCCTGTTCAGTGATCTGGACAAGGGAATTGAGTCTATCATCAGTAAGTTTGCAGATGACACCAAGCTAGGAGCAGATGTTGATCTGTTGGAGGGTAGGAGAGCCCTGCAGAGGGACCTTGACAGGCTGGATGGGCAGAGGCCAATGGGATGAGATTTAACAAGGCCAAATGCAGGGTTCTGTACTTTGGCCACAACAACCCCAAGCAGTGCCACAGGCTCGGGACAGAGTGGCTGGAGAGGAGCCAGGCAGAAAGGAACCTGGGGGTACTGGTAGACAGTAGCTGAACATGAGCCAGCAGCGTGCCCAAGTGGCCAGGAGAGCCAATGGCATCCTGGCCTGGATCAGGAACAGTGTGGCCAGTAGGACAAGGGAGGTTATTCTTCCCCTGTACTCAACACTGGTCAGGCCACACCTTGAGTCCTGTGTCCGGTTCAGGGCTCCTCAATTCAACAGAGATGTTGAGGTGCTGGAACGTGTCCAGAGAAGGGTGACAAAGCTGGTGAGGGGCCTGAAACACAGCCCTGTGAGGAGAGGCTGAGGGAGCTGGGGTTGTTTAGCCTGGAAGAGGAGGCTCAGGGGTGACCTCATTGCTGTCTACAATTACCTGAAGGGAGGCTGTAGCCAGGTGGGGGTTGGTCTCTTCTGCCAGGCAACCAGCATCAGAATGAGGGGACACAGTCTCAAGCTGTGCTGGGGGAAGTATAGGCTGGATGTTAGGAGGAAGTTCTTGCCAGAGAGAGTGATTGGCATTGGAATGGGCTGCCCAGGGAGGTGGTGGAGTCACCATCCCTGGAGGTGTTAAAGAAAAGCCTGGATGAGGCACTCAGTGCCATGGTCTAGTTGACTGGTTAGGGCTGGGTGATAGGTTGGACTGGATGATCTTGGAGGTCTCTTCCAACCTGGTTGATTCTATGAATGTTAACATAAATTGATATGTGTAGCACATGTTCATAATTGCATTTATTTACTTCACAAATGCACCAATGATCCATTCTTGCTAAAATAATGCTTTGAGAAAATAATCTGAGAAACCACAAGAGGCAGCAATAAAGCAGCCTTTAACCATGCCTTATTCTTCAACCTTCCAATCTTCCAACACCTGAAAACAAATTACAAGTTTTGTGCTTCACATTAGAAGTAGACAGAACTAGATTCTGGAGGGGAACATTAGTTATTCTCCATGATTTCAAATAAACTGATAGCATACTAGACATGAAAAACAAACAACACAAAACCAAAAAGCACAAATCAAAACAAGAAACCTCACCCACAAACCCAAAACACAACAAACAACAAACCAACAAATAACAACTTGATATTTTTTTTAGGCTTGCTGTGCTGGTTGCTGTTACATCCTAATCTCAAGGTTGGGTCTCTCCATTATCTGAAACCTTATGTCAGCAGTGATCAATCTGTAATCCCAAAGTCTAATGAAAAAGGTAGGTGCAAGCTAAGAGGAATTCTTTAGTTTTGAAAACAAGCCTGTGGTAGGAGGCAGGTGGGAGCCCTGGGCCAGTTGACTTGTCCCTGATTCTCTGTGGCTGTGCACTGCTGACAGGGTCTTCATCTGCCTAAAACAGTGTGCAAACTAGACTGAGGACCAGAGCTGAGTCTTGCTGCCACTCTAGTGAATTTATATTGCTTAAACCCAAGATTTTAGATAACTTCTCTGATCACCACAGAAAGGAAACATGTTATTAAGTTGCTCTGTGACAAGTGTTCAGACTTCCAGTTTCCACAAGTATCTGTTCCATATTGAACCCAATAAAACTCAAATGAGCAAAAGTAATTTATTTTTTCATGTTTCATATGAGTTGATATTAAGAAGAATTAGTTTGAGCTCTATAAGGTGAACCTTGAACATTCACCTATTGCAGGAGCCATGTGGGTTTTATTGCTAACGTTTAGTGTTCTTAAACCAAGAATAGATTCCAAAATACTGAGATCCTTATTGCAGGAATAATGTTCAAGGCTTCTTCGCTGTATGTAGCTTCTCTTTTACAGAAAGAGAAGAAACAATTCAGAGCTCTTAGACAGCAACTTTGTTGTAGCCAATCATATTGTTGCTTCTTTAAAAATCCTTGTTGGAGGTGGCAGAAATTTAGTGTTGGAACTTGTTTATTTCCTTAGACTTAATACCATCCATTTGTAATTTACCCTAAGGAGCTCAGCTCCACCCTTCTCAAACACTGCCTGTGAATTTCCTCACTCTAAATTGGTTTGAGTAATTTTTTTCCCTTCCTCGCATTAGCTAAAGGCTGCACTAGTTACAACATGCAACTAGACAAATAAATTAGTAGAAGAGCAAATTTCATGCCCAAAAATTGCACAGTGGCCAAGAGCAAATAAAAGCTGAGTATGGCTTGATTTTTTTATTTATGGAAGAAGTGATGTAGAGGCTAATGCATTGGAAATGTAGTTCTACAAACCAACTCTCTTACAAATTCTGTAACAAGTTAGTATATGAAGCCCGAGACTAATAATCTAGTTCAAGTCATCAGAGCAGAAAGCCCTAATAAGGACTAATAAGAAATTAGTTCAAAAGGTAGATAGCTCTGTTTTGGCTAATAGGTTAGGTTAGGGACTGAAGTGACCTGGACTCTAACAACACGTTACAAATATTCAGATGTAATCACCAAGGAGCAGTTACTGGTGGTGATAAAAGAACATGAAGAGCAAGAAGATGCCATGAAAGGTATGTAGATTGAGTAATAGGATTCAAGTACTCATAGAGAAGTTTTTGGCTGTGCAGCAGGCTTTTGCAGGACTGCACAGAATGCTCGTGGGATAGGCACACTCTGCATTTACATGGGAGAACGGGGATAGTTTTTAAAACACTGGCAGTAACTGCTCTTTGGTAACTACATCTGGATGTTTTATATGTTAAGACTCCATTCTACTCCAGTTTCTCCCCTAGTAATTCTGAAGCTCTCTATTCTTTTGACACACATTTAATACTAAACCACCATTTTCCAGGCATTTTAATGGCTCAAAAATATTTTTTATGGAGCTACTATTTTCTGAACTTCTTATGGTTTACATAGATAGGACTAGCTTCTTCCTCCAGTCTCCATTACTTTATGCTTATCAGCATCATCTGCCATTACATTGCCTGTTCACACTACAAAATTCTTCTCCATGACTCTAGAAGCCTCTAGATTTGATGTCATTACATTCAATAATTTTGACTAGTTTTTTTAACATCTACACACTTGGTCACCTTTCTGTAGAGCTCCTTCTGTGCAGTGAGGCTTTGTTGACTGTTTTCCTTGAGTTTACTGGGGACTCCTCAGACACAGCAACCCTTGGGCAGGAAAACCATTGAGGAAAAAATTTTCAACTGCTTATAACAGAGTATTCAAAGATCTTCTTATTGATAGGCATGAAGGCAAAGTGAAAGCAGAGACACCATTACTTTGGTGCAAAGTGTTTGTTTTCAGTAACTTCGATAACATTCACAGACAAAGTGTTTCACACTCTTAGGGGAGAAAGCACACAGCTGTAATGAAATACATGCAGGTAGGAGAACAGTTAAATTGTTGGAAAAGTCTGTCATCTGAAGCACTTAACTTGGGAATATGAAGTCAGTGTAACAGGTAGTTTGGATAATGGTAAGGATTGAGTCTCTGTGGCTGTCTCAGCAAAAAGACTGAGAAGGTTATGTAGGCGTTCAGCATCTCTCTTAATCGCTGTATTTTTTGGGGATAAGGTATTATAGCTATTGCTTTTTCCTCCCCTTTTGTATTGTTATTTCCTATATAGAGTTTGATGGAATGCAGTTTTCTTTTCTAGACCTGGTTTGGAAGCACACCATGCACCATCTCATCTTTTCCCAAAAGGCCTAGGAATAGTCTTTTTTTTTTTTTTTTCCCTCATAGATGCATTTCATAACGTATTTCTGAGTGTTTGTCATCATCCCTGGGGCTTGGCACCTCTGAATGTGAAAAGACAGAAAACATTTGAAAAAAACACTATACTAAATCACTTTGAAAAGCATCAACAAGATTGTGATGGCCCCAGTTTAGGCTCTGTCTCACCTAGGACAGGTAGTGTGCCCAGTGGTGTTCAACATCTTTGTCAGTGTTATGGACGATGGGATTGAGTGCACCCTCAGCAAGTTGCAAATGATACCAAGCTTTGTGGTCCAGCTGACATGCTGGAGGGAAGGGATGCTATCCAGTGGGACTTGGATAGGCTTGAGAGGTGGCCCTAAGCCAATATCATGAAGTTCAACAAGGCTGAGTGCAATGTCCTGTACTTGAGTTGGGGCAGTCCCAAGCACAAATGTAGGCTGGGTGAGGAGTAGTTCTAGAGCAGTCTTGAGGAGAAGGACTTGGAGCTGCCAATTGGTGAAAAGTTCAACATAAGCCTGTAACATGTGCTTGCAGCCCAGAAGGTCAAACATATCCAGGGCTGCATCAAAAGAAGTGTGACTAGCAGGATCAGGGAGGTGATTCACCCCCTCTACTCTGCTCTTGTGAGATCCCAACTGGAGTATTGTGACCAGTTCTGGTGCCCCTTGCATAAGGATGTTTAACTGCTGGGCTGAGTACAGAGGAAAGCCAGGAAGATGATCAGAGGGATGGAGTGCCTGCCCTATGGGGACAGGTTATGAGAGCTGAGGCCATTCAGCCTGGAGAAGAGAAGGCTTCAAGGAGACCTCTTAGTGGCCTTACACTATTAGAAAAGGGTTTACAAGAAAGCCAGGAAGGGAGTTTTTTTCATGAAGACTTCTAGTGAGAGGAAATGGATTGAAGATTGAGGAGAGCACACTTAGACTAAATATTAGAATGAGATTATTTACAATAATGGCAATGAGACACTGGGACAGGTTGCCCAAGGAGATTGTGGTTGCCCAAGGAGGTTGTGGATGCCCTGTCCCTGGCCAGGTTGGATAAGGACTTGAGCAACCTGGTCTAGTTGAAAGTGTCCTTGCCTGTAGCAGGGGAGTTGGAACCAGATGATCCCAAATGGCCTCTTCCAGCCAAAACCATTCAATGAATCTGTGCAGACACACCACGTCCTCCTGACATCCAGATGGGTCAGGCCCAAGTGCCGTTGCAAGACCAGAACGTTGCACCACTGCTATGCATTGAAGCTGAGCTTTGCCCTGTGTCAGCTCATCCAGGCTGGGCTTAGCACAGTGCTGGGACCATGTCTAGTGATAAATTTGGGTGGGACTACCCTGTGTATGCCAGGAAAGATAAAAGAGCTTTTCCCGAGGTGCATACCATGCCGTACCAGTTGGTTTCTGTGACAAAGAACATCCTCTGCCCTGATTTATTTTCCTGTCTAAACAAAGTGAAAAGATAGGCTTCACTCTAAAGGCATGAAATATATTGCGGTTTCAAGATCCAACATCTTAACTGTCCACTTCTCTGCTCCCTTACTAGCTGTATAGCACCAAGGCTCTTCCTGGAGGGGATGGATTGTCCTGTCTCTCCAGCAGCCTTTACCAGACTCACCACTTATTAGCAGATCATGTCTCTGATTGCAGGATTTCTTCAAGGATCACTCAATATTGTTTCATAAAAGAGAGGAAGAACATCTGCACTCTTAATGAGTGTAGTTGTCATCACTTGTCAGCTTTGTGTGCTGAAGTCTCAGTTAGGAAGCATAATTATATTTATATATAGGTAATTATAATGTGGGAAACAGTCCAAATGCTGCTTTTTAAGTAAAATTGGTCAAGCCTATTTGCAGTGACTGGAGCCTGTCTGTGAGCAGCAGTCTTACTGGCAGCACCACTGTGAGAGAATGTGCTGTGTGGAAACAAGGGGACTCATTTTCTTGCTCAGGTACAGCCAGGGGTCATTTCTTAATCTGCCTGACATTCCGCAAAGCACCCTTATCTTTGGATAGTCTAGCCTGGAAGCTGTAGTCAGAAAAAAGGACAAAAATAATCACTAGCTACACTGGCTGGGGAGTGGGGAAGGTCATTAGGCTGTCAGGTTTGTACTCCGTTCCCTCTGCTGCTGCCAGGCTGATTTTCTCTGTAATGACAGGGACTGACTGGTTTCAGATCTCACTGTCACTATTGCCACGGCAATAGTTCCTGGGTGGACAGCTCTGTCCAGAGTCAAAACAGTGCTGTAAACACCCTGCTTGATTCTCCAGGCCTGACCTACAGCTCTAAATGCTATCTTGATGATTTCTTTGTCCTCAGAGGCACAAAATATATCTTCAGGAGAAAAAAAAATAATTTGGGAATATCTCTAATAATTTCTACTGGAATGTACAGCATCACCTCTTGCTACTGTCTCTGCAATTAGTTTCATCTTCTGCCATGTCACATTATGAGAATGCAGAGTGCTCTTGGATTTTGCAGGCCATGGATGAAGCAGTAGGACTTCTACTATTGTCTGTGCTACTCATGCAGGGAACATTACTGTTAACATTAAAAAGCACTAATCTCCATTTCCACCCACAGTGCAAAAAATGAGATGTTTTCTGAACTATGAGGATTCTGAGAGACTCAGAACTAAAAATATTCCTGCAGCCGCCACTGGATTGTCAAAATAGTCTTATTCTAAAAATATTACCAGCAAACCATGCTGTCAGCAGAGGTAGGGGCAAAAAGAGATCCTGGGTCATGAGACATAGCCAGGGAATGCTGGGCTTCATATGAATGGGTATCACTGAGTGCTACAGGGTTTCTTCTTGGGAAATGATATGAAGAGAAGCCTTCAGTCTTCTTGTTTGAAAGGTGGGATTCTCTTTGCTCTCTCACCCGTCTGTATGTTGCATCTGAGACCCAGAACATCTGAGAACAGTAATGATTTTGATGGCTTACTGCCTCGTATCTGTATCTTATTCTAGTGCAACCAATGTTTCTTCCTGTCTGAATCCATGATCTCCATCCATTGTACAGCCATGTGGCTCTCTTGGAAATGCATTTTTTTCTCACATACTGTAACTTTGGATTTGTTGGTTTGTGCCCTCTTAAGGCAGCATTTTTCTGAAATACAAAAGTGGTTCCTTGCTAATCCATTAGGTAGGGACTTGTTGGCTGTAAGAGTTCAATGAAACCTCTCTCTTCTCAGAGTTCTGCAACATTTTCCTTGTCACTTGTAGTGTTTATCAGGCTTTCTGTTCATTACTTTGTAGAGTGTTTCTTTGCTAGATTTTCCTTGCTACTTCTCATGAGCAGGAGTTTGTTTTTTATGAAGTTGTGCAAGTCTTTTCAGCCAAACCACAGTACTGAATGTGTCTGCCATGAATGTGCTGAGAGCAAAATCTCTGCTTCTCTACAGCCCTGTTATAATGACCTAGGTAGTGGTGCCAAGTTCATTATGATTTAGAAAATCCTCTGAAATCATGGGAATAATAGAAAGCAGAATTTGGCCTGCTGTGCACAGGACCTGGGTCAGAGACGGGACTACTGAGTCAGTAACATGCCCACACTGCAAAGCAAGCTAACAGTATTCTGCACTAATTTAGGCAAAATGTTGCTAGCAGGCTGAGGGAGGCAATCCTTCCCCTCTGCTCAACACCAGGAAGGCCATGCCTGGGGTGTTTGGTCCAGTTATAGGCTCTCCAGCAGAGACATGGACATACTGGAGAGAACCCAGTGAATGGCCATGGAGATAACGAAGTGGCTGTAATGTCTTTCCCTTGAGGAATGGCTGAGAGCTGAAACTGTTCAGCCCAGAAAAGTGAGGGCTCAAAAGGGTGGTGTCTCATGTGCATAAATGTATATAAACATCTGAAAGGAGTATGCAAAGAACCTGGATCCAGGTTCTTTGCACTGGTGCCCAGTGACAGGATCAGAAGGAATGGGAACAAACTGAAACATGAGAGTTTCCCTCTGAGCATCAAGGAAACACTTTTTCACTGTAAGGGTGACCAAGAACTGGCACATGTTGCCCAGGGAGGTTGTCCTTGGCGATATTCAAAATCTATTTGACCATGGCCCTGAGCAACTCAACCAGATAACTTCAAGAAGTCCCTCCCATACTCAATCATCTATGATTCTGTGACTCAAAACAGGACAGTGAACACCAGACAAGTGATGTGAGGAAAAAGGCCAAAAAGATGGAGTGAATTGAATTACTGAGGCAGAACACAAGAGAGGGATAAGACTGAGAGCAGGGATCATCAGTTAGCATTTCCTCTCTTCTAGCCCCATCTGAAACCAGTCTCTCTTAGGACTTATTGAGATATAATGCTGCAATAGAAACTGGCTGCAAACTGGAAAATGCCAATAGTCTTACATCTTGGCAGGCTTCCTACCTGGTACTGAACTTCTCAGGATAGTTGTCAGTTGTTTGTAGCCAGCATGTTCCAATCCAGTGAAACTGGAAAGTCCCTGAAAAACTGCCCAGTACCTGCCCTGTCCCTGAATTTCATCACTTAGGTATGGCCACAGAGGTTTTCTGTGGCTGTGCAGGGGTGATCCAAGAGACATGTTGCTCCAAATCAAGCATTTTTCCGTGCTTTTTCCCTCTCCTCTGGAGTGCGAGTCCTGTCATGCTTTGGGGCATGAGTTTGCAGTGCTACAGTTCTTGATCAGAAGTACCTAGCACATCAAACATACACAGTGCTCAGCAAAGCTCCCCAACAGGCCTCACCAACAGTGTCCATCTAGATTCCTGAATTATCCATCGACAGTTTTGCCAAGTGAGATACACTGGGATGCAGTAATCATAGCTGACTTGTCTGCTGGCAGATCTAAGCACAGCTTGCTTGCTTGGGCTGGATTGCCACTCTGCTACTGTTACTAGCACTGTCATTGCAAGAGTTTATATGGCACCTATCAGAATGTCTGGAAGATGTACATACCTGTCTCATTGTTCTGCCAGAAGCTGGCCAGGCAGTGAGGACAACACTCGCAGATGGGGTGGCCAAGGCAGCAGGTGCTCAGCATCTTTTAAGTTGAGCTCACCAAGCATATCAGGCTGTATCACTGCATATGGGAAATTAGAATGGGGATGTTAATGAGTTTGGCTTCAACTTATCTACCTTTTATTTGCAAATTTCACCTAAACTTTAACTGTCCAATTTCTGGGTTTTCTAAAACCCTTTTGCAACCACTGAAGTAACTTTAATCCTTGTTAGACACCTGTGTACTATTGACTGATGTTACCCATTATCCATAAAGGTTTATTATGCAGCTTCTTTTGCAGATTTTTTTTCAAACTAGTTGCTCAGAACAGCTGCAGCACACATCAGTGTAGGACTCCAGCTGTGACTACCCTTCCCTGTGAATATTGCAGGTGTATTCCTGTTTTTTGCCAATTGCTTGCTCACATGAAAACTCTCTTTCTTAATCTGTAGCAGATACTTTGTAAGATGCTGTTGAATGATTTCCTGTATGCCTTTCAAAAATCGAGTTGACTGATCTGTTGGGTTTTGTTTACTTGCTGACACTCCATTGTCAATGCTTTCAAAGAAATCTTACAGGTATGTGAGTCTTGACTGTTGGAGTAGCCAACATGGATTTAGTAAGTGGAAATCTTTCTTTATTGTTGTGATAGACTTCTATGAAGGCATGACCAAAAGGGTAGATGAAGGGAGATCAGTGGATACCGTCTACATTTATTTCAGTAAGTCTTTTATTACTATCTCCTGTAAAATCCACATAGGTAAACTCGAGGTGATTGGACCATGAGCTGAATTGGTAACCAGCTTAACGGAGTTCAGAGAGTTGTGATCAGCAGCACACAGGCCAGTTGAAGGCCTGTGGCCAATGATGTTTCCCAGTGATGAGTACTGGGTCCAGTCTTGTTCAACAACTTGTGTGAGGGGATTGAGTGTACCCTCAGCAAGTTCGCTGATGGTACAAAACTGGGAAAGGTAGCTGATACACCTGAAGGCTGGACTGCCATCCAATGAGATCCAGGCAGGCTGGAGAGCTGGCTGAAGGGGAAACCTCATCAAGTTCTATAAAGACAAATGTAGAAGCCTGCACCTGGGGAGGAATAACAGCAGGCACCAGTACAGATTAGGGGTTGTCCTGCTGGAAAGCAGATCCACAAAGAAAGACTTTGGAGTCCTAGTAGACAGTAAGCTATCCATGGGACAGCAATGTGACCTTGTGGTCGAGAGGACCAATGGTATCCTGGGGTGCAATTGGAAAAGTGTGTCCAGCAGGTCTAGGGAAGTTCTCCTCCCCCTCTACCCAAGTGAGACCACACCTGGAATACTACATCCAAGGATCTGCAGGGGAGAGTCCAGTGAAGAGCTATGAGTATGACTAGTGGACTCAAACATCTGTCTAATGAAGAAAGATTGAGAGAACTGGAGTTGTTTAGTCTTGAGAAGAGAAGGCTAAGAGGGGATCTTACCAACATCTATAAGTATCTGAGGAGTGGGTATCAAGATGAATGTGTCAGGTTTTTTTGGTGGTGCCTGATGATAGGACAAGGAACAACAGTTTATAAGCTGGAACGTGGGAAGTTCAGCCTCAATGTGAGAATAAACTTCTTTACTGCGATGGTGATAGAGCACTGGAACAGGTTGCCCGGAAAGGTTGTGGAGTCTCCTTCTCTGGAGACTTTCAAAACCTGCCTAGATGTGTTCCTGTGTGGATTACCCTAGATGATCTTGCTTTTGGCAGGGAGGTTTGACTCAATGATCTCTGAAGTCCTTTCCAACCCCTAACGTTCTATGGTTCTGTGACTTCTGATGATAACTGGGACAAATATATCATACTTCTTCACATCACCAATCCCTTTCGATAGTTTCATGACCCAACTGTGGAATGAAGAGGGGAAAAAAAACCCCAACAACCAAAACAAACACACACACACACACACAAAATAGTCCCTAGATAGTGATCACTTAGAGTGTTTTTCATGTTTCTATTTATATTCCTATTAAAAAAAGACTGCTTGCATCCCACTAAAGAAAAAAACTGGGCATCATGCAATTCATCTTCCAGCCACCAGGTAGAGACAAACCCCATTGCAAAATCGCTATCCGGGCCATAATACAACAGTATTCTCACACAGCAGTCTGATGGACAGCAAATGAAATCTTCTGGCCAATCTCTCTTTATAGTTCTCAAAATAAGTCTGTCCAAATTCAAATATAAACATTAATTTCGAATCTAATTAGCTCTGTAGTCGATCAGTCAATTAGAAAACCAATTGCAGACCGTGTTAATTTTCCCTTCCAACTCAAGGCGTGAAAAATTAATCATGGTAGAGTTGTGCTGCCTTTTCAGACAACGATAAAAACAGTGGGCTAAGTGTTAGTTCTACAAAGGAGTGAAGCTCTTTAGGATGTGGGGTTTTTCTTTTTCTGTGGGAAACCTTTATAATTTGCCTATTCAGAGTGTTCTAAATCACAGACTTTTCAAGTCTAGCTTTATGAAAAGAGCAATTTTTAAGTGCCAAATCTAAGCTCATAGGTATTAAGCACTAAATATGCACAACAATATTTGTATTATATTCATGGTCTTTTCATGAGTTTTCAGGGGTTACTTAAAAGAAGGATTTTTTTTTTTTTCAAATGTAAATGAGTAGGACACCAAGGACAAAATTTACATGCATCGTCTATTGTCTGTACAGAAGCAGCATCATTCCTGATCTTTCCAAGACATAAATCTTTTCCTGGCCTTACATATCAGCTGTACCTGTTATTATTTGCATTGCAGCAGCTCTGTGAACCCCCTCATGCGAATCAAGACCCCATTACACAACAGACTATATATGTCTAAGCTTGAATGACATTACTCATAATCCTTATCTGTCTGGAGGAGCAGAGCTGTAGGTGTTTAGCTCTCCTCCATAATTACAGTTACAGAACTGCTCATTCACTACTCAAAAAAAACCCCAACCCCAAACCAGAAACAACCAAACCAAAACCCCTCAAAAAAAACAACAAAAAGATTTCCCAAAACAAAACAAAAAATCCCCAAACTAAACAAACCACAAAAAAAGAAAAAAAAGCCCCCAAAGCCTTGAATGTACTTTTGAATAAAAGTGTTTGAAAACCTCAGATGTCTACTAAAACTGCAGTTAAAGTACAGCAATGTTTTATTTTGGTGAAGATAGGATGGTATCTGTATGAAGGTATGTTTGCTGGTTTTCTAAAAGATCTACCATAGGAGCAGAATTTGATTAATGCAAATTAATGATTCTGAGAATTAATTTTGTATGAATGTAACTGAATACAAATAACTGAAAATTCATTACAAACAAGTAATATAAGAGTATGGATTTGGGATAGTCTCAAGGGCCCTGGGCAGAGAGTACTGGTAAGAGGGAGCAGTGGTACACACCTCCCAGTGTCCCCTGCTGCTGAGAAGGAGAATTTTCCTCCCTTCTGTGCTGGAGCTCAGGACGAGAGGACACTGCTCATTCAGCTGATCATGGTATGAGAGGTGTTGGACTTCCCTCCACGGACAGCACTTAATGGTAAAGGTTTCATTTCACCCAAAGTATTTGCTGGGTTTACCATGTGAAAATCTCAAAAGACATCTAGCTACACCAGAATGGATTTTATCTGTAGATGCTAGGAAACTTCACTCAGAAGTGAAAGCCTAGACAAACTCTGAAGTCAAAGCCTAGACACATTTTGGATCACTCCATTTTCTCAAAATTAGTCCAGAAAGAAAATTTGTCACTTGTCAAGCTTTTGCCTGTCAGCCCCACCAAGCAGCAGGTGTAAATGATGTGCATGGTTTTAGCTGGAGAGTGCTAGAGATCATCCAGAGATGGGCATATGGATTGTGAAGATGTGGCTCCACCAGCCAGGTGCTGCTGTGGAAAGTCCTAGCATGTCTACAGGGTACCCTTTTTGTCATCTAAGTGCAGTGAACAGCACTGGGAGATGCATGACTTGGCAGCAGGCTGGTGGCACTCAGCAGGCTGATGCTCCTATCAAAAAGCCTCTGAGTTTCTTTTCATACCATCCTCCTGACAACATAGATCCCTGAAAATCTGGTGTCTCTCATTTGCTTGAGGTCTTTTTGCCACAATGCTGTGTGATGTTTCAATCTGAGGCCCCAAGACTGAGCCTTTTAAATGCATGTTATTCTATTTGCTCGTAATCACTCTGCCTGACAGTACCTTGCATGGTGAGACCAGCCCACTAGGTCAGCCCTTCCAGGCTCCTCTTTGTGGTGTGTTTACAACAGTAATTTAATATTTCAAACCTGTTTTTTTCACCATCTGAAAGCTACACAAGGAGAGTGGAAGCTTCTTTTTTGTCTGATTACTTAACAGACATAAACCAGAAAAAGGCCACATGAGCCAGCAGTGAGCCCACAATACCAGACAGACCATGGAGAAGGGAGCCAGCAAGAGATATAGACCTGGCAGGGCCTACCCAGCTCTGCTGTGAGGTGGGTGCCTCTTTAATTTTAGGTTTTTGTGAGTATTTAGTAATGAAAAAATAATATCCAGCATCTAATGATATCCCTAGGATAAGGATATTGCTTCAGACATAGCATAGTGGTACATGCCAAGACCTAGGTGAAAATCAGGAGCTCCAGGACCTGGATTTATGTAATTGTATCTTCTGTACAAGTTTCATTGCATTTCAGAGGAAACCTCTTCCTTCTCAAAATGGGAGAGATCATCCATGATTGCTTCTCCTGGCAAGACCCTTTGGCTGATAGACTCAAAGATAAGATGATGTGATTTATCACTAACAGCTGAAATTCAGTTAAACTGAAAAGTGGATTCAGTAGCAAGGCGATCCAGCACTTTTAGGCTTTGGTCAAAGTGAGAGAAGCTTAATCTGTCCTCCCAGATGAAGACAGGTGGACACATGATGAGGTGGAGGAGGACAAGGAGAAAAGCTGCTGGGGAGCAGGAACCATTTTTGGAGAGCCTAGACAGGAGATAGCACTAAGGTTCTTGACAGGCAAGGAGTGAGGTTGAAGCAGTGGGAGCCTGCAGGGCTGGTCCTGGCTCCCTGGGGAATTTCAGCCATGAGGCACGTGAGAGATGAGAAGTGTGGAAGAAGGGCAGGTGAAGAAGAACAGCAACCGAAAGGCAGTATGGACTGGTTCCCCCTCCCCCCTGCCCCAGTCTTTCTGGCACTGAGTGGTGGACTTGGCAGTGTTAGGTTTACAGTTGAACTTGATGATCTTAAAGGTCTAAATGATTCTATGATTCTACAGTCAGGAAGGTCATTGATGCCTCAGGTGTGCCCAGTTTCTTACTGGTGCTTATGAATAAGGTGCATGTTCTCACAAGCTTGTGATGCTTGATCTAAAAATCAGTGTGGATTTTATTTCTGTGCTCACTTTGTTCTAAGAGCAGGTGGTGTTGAAGCTGTCAGAGTGACAGAGAAGGAAAGCTGGAGGAGCTGGGCTGTCATCCCTTGTTACACATAATTAAAGAGAACAAGTATTTGTCATTGGCTTGTGACTCTTCCAACCTGCATACAAGGAAGATTTGTACCACTCAAAGAACTGAGTAATTAAGTGCTACTAATCCCACAAACTCCCAGTGTAGTAAGATGATGTTAGTTTTAGAGAGAGATGTGGAGTGCCTCAGTCTTCACTGGCAATCTTTCACTGTCCCTTTCTTGAGGCGATGGACCACTAGGGGTGGAACAGAGGGGAGATTTTTGGAGGTCCCTTCCAGCACAAACCATTCTATGATTCCATGATTCTATGTTAGAATCTCTTCCCACAAGTACCTTATGAAATAAGTATGGGATACTATTTGCAAGAAGAATCAAAGGAACCCAAATCTCTGGGACATAAACACAGAAGGGACACAGCCTACTCTGCTGCTTGAGGAGAGCACTGTTCTTCTGGTAGCTAAGGAAAGCTGAACTCAAATGGAGCCATCTTCTGCCCCTGCCACTGTGTTGCAGTGGGAGTAAGCCCTTCCTTCAGGAACAGAAGTGCTGCAGGTTTCAAGTACCTGTCCCTAATCCTCCTGCAAACACATTGATTTTCCTGCCTCACGGCAACTTCAAGACATCAGTAGAGTGGAGAACCTGCACTCAGACCTTCAAAGTGATCATGCTGGGTGAAGCTAACATCCACCTTGCAACAGAATCAAAACTAGTGCAGAATATGCCTGTGCGAGTACACCCACGTTAGTACTGTGGGTTTGGCCAGTGTTATCAGGAGGAACTAATGCTGGGGATGAGAGTGGGGGTGTTTGGTCTGTTTGAAATGACATTTAATAACTCGCCATAAGCCTCAGAGATCTGTGCTTTTCTTATCCCTCTTCTTATGGGAGATAGTGAGCGGAAGGGTCATTTTCCTGGTTTATTTCTAACCAGAAGGTGAAAGGGTGTGTGTAGGCCACTCCATGACCACTGGCAGTAGACAGGAACTGAGTCACTGAGAAGGTGTTGACTGAATTTTCCCAGATTGATGCCACTCCCACCATTGTTCAGTGCAAGAGAAGGACAGGGATTTCCTTTTGGTGTCATCCCTATGCCATAGGCAGGTGAAGCTGAAGTCTGAGGCTGTTTTCAAGCTCATGCCTGTGCCCACAATCTCTGAGCAGCAGAGAGACAGTCTTTTCCAGGACACATTTGGGAAAGGCTTCTGGGACACCCTGCAGGCAGGACACGAGTGCGAGTGATGTCAAGTCTGTGTGATAGTTGCCTGCAAAAACCTCTCACATTCTACTTCCTGTCATTTCCACAGGTGGCTTTGTCTTGGTCTCTGTGGGATTGAGAAAGAAGAGCTGAATTTTTCTTTTCAATGGAAAGACTTCCTACAGGGAAGGCAAGGCAGCTCCACCAGTTGAGGAGAGAGACTAACTGGAGCATCATGGGCATAATCTTCTCAAAGGGCTCTCCACTGCCTGGGAAGGCATGTCCCAAATCCCTGATGTTCTACTTTTAGATAAACCACACCGAAAGGTGGCTTGGGTAGAGTTTCTGCCTGAAAATACACAAAGGTGATAAAGGGAAATCCAGAAGGGCTGTAGCTTTGTGGTGAGGAGCTTTGAGAAAGAGAAGAATCACATTTCTTCAAATTGAATCTACTTCTGGAGACAAGGTCTCAGAGAGAAATGGTACCTCTTTGCCTGTTGTGGAGATGCTGGACAAAGTCACCTGCAACAACAAGCAGAAGAAAGAGACAGAGGATTGAAGAAACTTTGGAGAAAGGACTTTGAACCTGACAGAGACTTGTAGAGACTAGCACTTAGCTGTAGAACTGGAAAGCTGTGGAGAACAAGGCAGAATATAAGCAGACACTGGCGCTGCGATTTTATGTTGACTGAAAAGACTGCAACAAGGAATGTCATATATGTGTCTGGAAAAAAACTAGATATGTGCAGAAAATGAAATTAAGGCAGTCATAGATTCAGTCAGGGTTGGAAGGGACCACATGGATCAACCAGTTCCAACGCCCCTGCCATGGGCAAGGACACCCTATCCTAGATCAGGCTGGCCACAGCCTCATCCAGCCTGGCCTTAAATACCTCCAGGCATGGGGCCTCAACCACCTCCCTGGGCAACACATGCCAGGCTCTCACCACTCTCATGCTCAACAACTTCCTCCTTATGTCCAGTCTGAATCTACCCATCTCCAGCTTTGCTCCATTCCCCCTAGTGCTGTCACTCCCTGATAGCCTAAAAAGTCCCTCCCCAGCTTTTTTGTAGGCCCCCTTCAGATATTGGAAGGCCACAATAAGGTCATCTCAGAACCTTCTCTTCTCCAGACTGAACAGGCCCAGCTCTTTAAGTCTGTCTTCATAGGAGAGGTGCTCCAGCCCTCTGAGCATCCTTGTGGCACTGCTCTGGACATGCTCCAGCATGTCCACATCCCTCTTGTAATAGGGGCTCCAGAACTGGACGCAGTACTCCAGGTGGGGTCTCACCAGAGTGGACTAGAGGGGGAGAATCACCTCCCTGGCCCTGCTGGCCACACTTCTGATCTGGTTGGCTTTCTGGGCTGCAAGTGCACACTGCTGGCTCATGTTGAGCTTCTCATCCATCAGCACCCCAAAGTCCCTCTCCTCGGGGCTGCTCTCCAGCCAGTCACTGCCCAGCCTGTATTTGTGCTTGGGATTGCCTCAACACAGATGCAGGACCTTGCACTTGCTCTTGTTGAACCTCATGAGGTTGGCTTGTGCAAAGTCACCAGCATCTTCTCTCAAAACTTCCTCAACATACTGGGATTGTCAGTGCTGAATCAAAGGAACATCTGTAAAACTTAAGGTAGAGGTGCCCAAAGTAAAGCCTACATTCCCTCTGGCTTTCCTGGTAAACTGAAACATCCACCACTTTCTGCCTGTTGGGTCTTGCCTAAAGCCTGCTGTTATTGCACACCATGATATATGGGAGGTGAAGTCACAGACAACACTCTGTAGGCCTAGTTTTGCTTAGAAAGTGGCCATTTTCTATGTCAGACAGACCGAGGCATCAGACATATAGCTCAATTAGTTTTTTGCATAAGGGATGGTTCTTTTATGGATCCCCCAAACAAAAACAAGAAGCAGCCAAGTAGTTGATTCAGGAAAAAACACTTGAATTTATTTTGTTTATAGATGCAGGAGGAAAAGTTGCAAATATAGAAAATGAGGAAGGAATAAGTAAGGGGTAGCAAAGCAAAACGATAATCACTACTGTGGATCTAGGTGATGTTTCACTGATCCTGAGGGTATTAATCAGTGGGGAAGCTTCAGATTCTCCCTGTTGCCTCTTGGGTTTTAAACAATGCTGAGGCAATTAGAGTGAGACAAACTTAACTCCTTACATCATAAATCTCTATTATCCAATCACTTACAGGTGGCTGTACATGGTGCTGTCACAGCCTCTTGCCACAAGCTTGGTGCATGTATAGGCTGCACTCCATCATACGGCATCACTGGGGACCTGACGAAGACTGAGCAGCTTGCGAAGTGTCACCATGGGATGGGGCAGGGCAAGTCAGTGGAGCCAGGTTGCCTTCTGCTCCCTTGGTGCCTGGCAGAGTCCCTTGGTGCATTCCTTCTTGCTGTACCCTTGCCATCCTGCTAGCCTGTCCCTATGAGCAGGCTCTCTGGCACAGAAGCTGGTTTTCTTCTGTCAAGACCTGCCATCATTTGAATTATTTTAGCACCGCTGATATAAAAATAAAATAATTAGGATGGGTGGCTTATTCTTTTCAGTTTTATTTCAGCTGTGACACAAGTTGGCTGAGTTCCAATGAACCAATTTATACCAAATACTGCTCTGCCGTATCCACAGCTTATCTTTATCTTTGAGAATGAAAATAACTGTCAGCAGCAGGTATAAGTCAGCTCATGTGGGAGCTACCAGAAGGAGCTTTTTCTGTGTTGTTCTTCAGGGTCAGAGCTTTGGACTGGATTGCAGGCGAGTGTATTAGCTGTGCCCAAGGCTTTTCTCCCTGTGGCTGTCTCAGTGACTCAGCTTGTCAGTATGGCACGAGTACTATTTAAGCTCAGAGTTCAGAACCCGGTTGATCTCACACCTGTTTCTGCAAGGACAAGGTGCTACCACCTTAGGTCGCCCCAGTGGAGGTGTCTTAGCTGGCTGACTTGAAGGAGAGAACTGAGTCTCTTAAGATGAAAAAGATGACTTTTTTTCACCTTGCTAAAAGTAAATTCAGTTCTTAGTGAAATCTGAACTATAACCTGAGAATCTAAGCAGGATGTCACACTGGATTTTACTGAGCACAGCGACTGGGCTCATAGCAAGACACATAGGATATAATACTTGATATGGTTTAGACAATAAACATCTACATCTTAAATCTCAATTGGATGCTCAGTGACAGAGAGAGGGAGATGCTAGTACAGGAGAAGGGCAACTCTGCACAGTAATACAGAACCTGATGTGTTTTGCCATGAAATCCCATAAATAGTTAGAGATGCCAGCTCAACCACATGTAGAAGGCATTATAAATCTTTTAAAATGCATGGTCAGACCTTACACCTGAGTGATTCTAGGGGACTAAGAAGACTGTACGACATTGATGCTGCCTTTTCTGGTTCAGTCTTCATCTGACAAGCGCAGGAAAACTATATAATCAAGGTGGGAAGAGGACACTCAGTGCTGGAGTAATACCAAGGGTTTCACTGTTAAACTCCCTTCAGGGACAGGCAAAAGACCTTTTTTCAAATGTTAATAACAACAGCTGTAGATGCTGCCACTACTAGTGCTCAGATCTAGCTAAGAAGAATTCTATTTTGAATCTAAGGTGAAGAAATTGGATTTTCACCTGTGTGCAAGTACTTATCTGTGTTGTAGAGATATGTTGGAGATTTAAGTAATACCTTTGTGCCTCATTTCCAGGAAGTCCTCACCCTTGGCCCTCTCTTAAATTGACACCTTGTCCACAAATAGTAGAAAGTGAGCCTGCTGCCAAGCCTGGAGAAGCTTGTGCACAAATAGTAGAAAATGAGCCTGCTGCCAAGCCTGGAGAAGCTCAGGAACGGACTCCTGCTCCAAGTCCTTTGCACCATTTTTATTAAGCATTTAAGGGGTAACAGCAAACAGATTTTAGGTTACTGACCTATTTAACTTCATAAACACTCCTTCCTTCATGTATTTTCCCTGTTTTGTTTTTTCCAAATAGCTGCTCAACATCAGCAGTAGGGGTAGAAAGGCATACCCCAGAAACAGAGGTAATGACAGGACTAGGGATTGTGAGCTGGGAAATATGTAGCTACAGTCAGCAATTTTTGTGCTCCTTCTGACAGCCACTTGTTCAAACAGAGGAAGGAGATAGCGGGGGATGGTGAGGGGGGTGTGTTTTCTGAGCTACAGGATTAAGTAAGCAGTGGCTCCGTGTTTTTGCCTTTCCTGACAGTTTGCTAGAGAGGAATTGGAAGAACATTAGGATTAAGCATCAGTACAAAGTTACTCAGCCTTTCATAGGCACAAATGCTTTTGGCATCTTTGTGCCAAGCAGCAAAACTGCAGATGTTTAGGTTGTCTTCACATTTTCCTAGGTCACTTCTAGAGCAATTGTCCACTCAGGCCTTGGCAGATGTGTAGCCAGACTAAGGCCCAAGATTCTGAAGAAAACCTGAAAAATGTGATCAAAATGGTAAAAAAAAACAAACAGAAAACTTCCAAAATCTGACTATTCCTTCACATGAACAGGACACTTAACAGCACAAATTTCTGTATTTCCTCTACTTAGCAGAAGCTCCTTGGCAGGGGCAGTTTGAACTGTTTCTGGGGATGGTGCAAGCCCCAGAACAGATGGCAGGGCGGGACAAAGCTTCTTCCTGCGGTTCCTTTGTAACTAGTGTAACTTTGCTGTAAAGCAGAGTGCCTGTTGCTTGCAAAGTTGCATCTATTCGTTCTTTTGTTATTCAAATTCTTCTTGCCATCTATGCACTTCTAATCCCTCTAAAATATGTCTGGGCTCTTGGTTGCTGTGATACCCTTCGGCAGGAAGGACCTCTTGCTCATCCCTCATGGTGCATAGCTGCTCCCATCAAACTTTCTGCTGCCGCTGTTCAGGGTTGTTCAATATCCTGCCCTACAGAGAATACCACAAATGGTGATTAGCTCTGGTGCTGGCTCTGAAAGAGAGATGGTATGCAGCACCCTATGATTCGTTAAGAGCTCTAGCTTTTCCATTTAAAGACACTTAAATGCCATAAACAGCATTAGAGGCATATGTTCAGAGAATTGACAGAATTAGGAGTTTGTAGGAACTTTTGTCCTCTTGTATTTAAAACCTGAGAAGAGGCGTGATGAGAAGAGGCGCGAGATGCATGCTGCTGAGCTAGAAAGGCTTCTTTGTGCTGAATCATCCTGGCTAAAAGGAGCTCTGGTGCTCTCCTGCTAAGTGGCCCAAGGCTGCTGCTGGACCCCACGGAGACAGCTTTTGTTAGCCAAGATCAGCTGCGGAGAGAGGTGTCTGGGTCCTCTCTTCACGATGCCAGATGTGAAAGGAGCTGGGGGAACAATTTGGATTTTCTTTTGCTCTCCCACTGAATTTTCTACTTAATGTTGCGGTTGGTTTGCTCCAGGCCTGAGCCAGAGAATAAGGCAGTATGGAAGGACTTTAGTGTGAGTTCATAAATATGTGGCATTGTAGAGTGTGAAGGAGAGAGGAGTAGGTTACATCTCTAAAGATGAGACTTTTTATTACCTTGATGACTGGAGGAAGTAGCTGTGGGATAAATATTCATCCAAAAAAATTAACCTCTCAACAAAAGCAATCATCTACTTCATGCTCATGTAGCTCTTGCCATCACAGGCTTCCTATTAAGTTAGAACTTAGTCATGATTCGGAAAGCATCTTGCAAGAGCAGTTTTATGGAGATGAAACAGTTCAATAGCCTGTTTCCATTAGTGCCTGCAAGACCAGACTTCCTGGGAGCTTTTGAATACTGCAACACTCCAGAGAAACTGAAGCCTACATTTTGAAATTGGTAAATGGCATTTCTTTCACTTTAGTGAAATTTGATGTGCTGCTCTTAATGTTTCCTCCTGTTGTTGGTCTCCCCAGACAGTTTAAGGCAAAGAGAGGAGACTGAATGTTTGTATCAGCAGTACTCATGGCTTTACCAGATGGAACAATGTTTTCCAGATGGAACAATGTATTCACCAGGACAGGTTAGATCAGAAGCATCTCCTGGTTTATTTTAACAGCTATGCTGGACAATTTTTCCTGTGTTGGTAAATACAGACATGAGTCCTGATAGGAGGGTAACTTTATCAACTTATAGGCAGGTGATTTTCTTTTAAAACTGTCATGTTACTGGGAAGATCCTGACATCTGCCTATCTCAGAGCCCAGGACTCTTGCTTGAACTATTAAAAAAAATATAACATTTGCCCCTCTTTCAGGTGCCCCAACAAGGACTTGCTCTGACACAAATTCAGAACATTAAAACAATCAAATGCTTTAGCTGTTCAGAGCAATAGACACAACAGATTTGGGGTTGCTGGTGCTAAAGGCAGTGACTGCCAGATGATCTCAGGTTAAATTCTGGGTAACATCCGACTGACTGGGGTACCCTTATCCTGCACTTCAGCTGGTCTCTTCCCAGCCTGTAGGATGCCCAGGATGCCTGTTAGTATTGTTAGTCTTGATGTGGAGTGGATTGAGGAGCCCTTCCTCCAGCAATCCTAGTTTTAAGGCCTCCTCACTGGATTGGAAAGCTTGTTGCCAAAGATGCTCTTCCTTTTCTGTGAAAGGTGTACCCCTTCAGCCCCCGGAAGACCAGATTTCTGAAAGTAAGTCTCATGGGTTAGATAGCCAAAGCCATTAGATTAATTGCAATTTAGGTTCAAATTAATTGGACTTAAGCTAAAGCTGTCACTCAGCAAAACTGGCATTAATAGGATTCCCCAAACACAAGATTTTGTACTAAAATTCTGTATTCCACATATAACTAAAATGGAAAGTGGCACTATTGCAATAAAAAAAATATTAGCAGCCCTTGCAGACACCCCAGCTCCACACCTGGTGATCTTTAGTCCCAGATGCAGTTCAAAGATACTGGGGCATCTGTAAAAGAAAAGAAAGGCCGTCTGATTGGTTTTATCTTCACCGGCATAATTTGGTTAAAAGGTGGGTACTGTTTTAGCACCACTACCATTGTCCCAACCTGAGGCAAATCAACCAACACCAGCTGTCTCTAATACTGTAGGTGTCTGGGCAGTGCTCTACCCCTGTGAACTATATCTGGGAGAGGAAATATTCCCAAACAATCACACTCTGTCCTCTTCTTATCTGTTCCACTGTGTTTGGCACAATGTCAGTTAAAGGTGCAGTATTGGTGTTCAGTTGCCTAAAATCAGTTGTAAGCTGCCACTAGCAGTCTGGCTTTCTCACCGGCCAGACAGGGGAATGAGTACAAGTGATAATATCTCTTTTTTTTCCAAGTCTGTTTTGTGGCAACAGCACACGAGTGTGTGCCAGTATGCAGCTTAAGGCAGAGGGTTCAGTTTTACATTTGTGGTTTCTCATGGGCGGAGGATATTGAGGTCTCTAACAATTGTATGCATTTAACTGTGTTATTGTTAGCCTGCATTGATACGAAACTCCAGTCTCATCCAAAAGTTTCCACACTTTACTACTGAGCAAATGAAACCCTAAGATGTCAATGTTGGTGACAAAAAACAGTACCTCAGCTTCTCCCACAGAAGCTGTAATGTAATTTTCACAGTGGAGCACTCATTTACAATTCCAGTAACTTCCTTATATGTTACTTTACAGTGATCAGGTTTTATATTAAGTCTCTCCACTGATTACAGACATTTGTGCTCTTGTGTCTATTACAAAATTTACACAAACTCTCTGAGACCCTAATGGAAGTTCAGCAATGGGCTTGAGGCAGTTACTGGAGAGCAACTGTATTGCTACTACCTGCCAAGAAGGGTGGCTCACTGCCCTCCCTGGGGATGCATGTTTTTTCATTTGAGCATTCCTTTAAGTCGAGCAAGTCCTGATTCAGAGCAGTAGGCACTCCTTCCTCTCCAGCTGACTCTCTGCTTGCTATCTGGCTTCTCCTGGCAAGGTTTGGTTTGTTTGGTTTTTTTATTCTGTAGCTGTACTAATGCTTGGAGATTGGCAGTGCCAATGCCTGCCATGTTAACCCCGGTTCTAGGGCTCTGTGACAAAGGTCATTTTGTTCTTTGTCAGGCTTAACAGCCTGAACCTCATGAATTCAATGTGTATGTGCTGTAACTTCCCCTGCAGCTGCTTGGCTTCAACCCATGCGATGCTCATAATCCATTACTTCTTGCACAACTTCACTCCAGGTTGTTACAACTGCCAGCTGCTGTGGAAGCTGCACTTGAGCCATGGCAATGCTCACAGCATGGGCAGCTTGTGTGTGGTCCAGAGTGTTAGCTATACACATTTTAAGGCTGTTCATGAGGCCATGGATAAAGGGAGTTAACTGAGCAGGGTTGATAGAAGCTGACATTGGAGACCTCCTTAATGCATCCCTTTAATACATCACTTGAATGCTGGCTGCTTTTTGCACAAATGCTGTGAGATCTGAGGAATTGGCAGTTTTAATAACAAAAGGCTCTCCTCTTTCATGTGGCTCCAAGCTGCCAGCCCAGAAAGCAGCTTGTGCAGTTAATGAGGAACGAACATTACTGAGTCCAGTGACTAAAAATACTCCAGGACCACAACAGTCTCCTGCTTCCTCCTCACTTAAATGGGATTTGATCTCCCCCCATGAGGGAAACTTGCCACACATATTATGTTGCTGACTCGTCTGGATACCTGGAGTACTTTTGAAAGCTCTCTAACTCAGCTGAAGACCATGAAATGTAGCACATCATGATAGGAACATTACGATTCTCCTCATCTGTAACTTTGGGGATGACGGGGTGTGATGGTTTGGGTGTCCCCCGCCTCCCCCACACTTTAGAAATCACCCAGACTAGACTCAATCGGCTCTGGAAATTTGAATGAAGCTTATATTTACAGCTGGCACAATTTACAAGCAGATATTTACAGTATATACAGATATATACANGAAGTGAAGAGCAAAAGTGACCTAATCTTTGTTTTGTCTTTCTTCTTTACACATCTCAGCAAGACTGTGAGCGAAGCAGACCTCACCATTGTTTTCATTTCTCAGCCTATCATCTAGTTCTTCTCACCAAAACATTCTAGCTAGCTTCAAACTAGCACACGGGGAGGTGATTCAAGACAGCCAGCATGGGTTTACTAGGGGCAAATCCTGCCTGACTAAACTAGACACGAATTTGATGTTCAGTGGATAAGAAATTGGCTGGATGGTCACATCCAGAGCATGGTGCTCAATGGCCTGAAGTCCAGATGGAGAGTAGTGACCAATGATGTCCTTCAAGGGTCCATCCTGGGACCTGTGCTGTTTAATGTTTTTATCAATGATATAGACAGTGGGATCGAGTGTACCTCCAGCCATTTTTGCGGATGACACCAAGCTGAGTGGTACTGTTGATATGCCAGAGGGATGGGATGCCATCCAGAGAGACCTGGACAGGCTGGAGAGGTGGGCCCAGGTGAAACTCACGAGATTCAGCAAGAGCAAGTGCAGGATTCTGCGTCTGGGCTGGAAAATCCTTGCTATCAATACAGACTAAGGGAGGAGGTGATAGAAAGCAGACCCATGGAAAAGGACTTGGGGGTGCTAATGGATGAGAAGCTGGACATGAGCAGATAGTGTGTGCTTGCAGCCCAGAAGGCAAATCACATCCTGGGCTGCATCAAAAGAAGTATGGCCAGCAGATCCAGAGAGGATCCACACAGTGTAGTAATTTGTGGAATTGTTTAACGGTGACAATGGATGGTATTAGGCCCAGTAAAATATTTGATTTTCTCTGTGATTTCCTTCTGCACTCTTTGGCTGAGGCAAATAGTATTTTGTGGGAAAGATCCCAATGTCTGCCTGTCTCAGAGCCCAGGACTCTTGCTGGAACTATTTGGCAAAATTAAGATTTTCCTCTCTTTGATGTGTCCCAGTAAAGGCTTTCTCTGACACAAATTCAGAAAGCTAAAACAATCAATGCTTTAATTTGTTAAAGCGACAGATACAACAGATACAACAGATTTGGGATTGCTAGTTATAAAGGCAGTGACTGCAAGATGATCCCAGGTTAATAAATCCTGCGTGACATCTGATGAAGACAGAGACAAACCTTTGCACTAGCTCTGGTATAGAACAGAAATGCAGCAAAAGCTAAACTGTATACTGAAGGCACAATTCTTACCAAGAAAGGTGTCCCTGGCTTGGGTGCAGGAAAAGGTGCATAGCCTATTGACTGTCCTTGGTCATGCTGGTTCTGGTGTCCCTGCACATACCTGTTGCAGCTGCTACAGTCCCCTGAGAGATGTTCTTCTCATGACTTTTATACCCTAGCTCAAGCTGTCCCTGCTTTCTAGGCGATGTTTAGCATGACTTTGGCTGATAGTGGAGTAACGTATATTTAGCATGTACTCAGTTTTGCTCATTAGCATATTGAGGAGTGTCAACTTTAGTATTAAAATTGCAGTTAACTAAACAAAGGTCTTGGTTTGGGCAACCCAACTCTCAAAATGTGTTTTGAAGTTGGTTGTTTATGTTATTAGAGCCCTGCTTTATCAGTTTTAACCAAAACAGGGCCATCTTATCTTCATAAAACTCCCTCATGCAGCTCTTTGGCAGGCCAGCTTCATATATATTCACTTAACACAAACATCTGCTGGTTGTGAACGACCTTAGTCCTGAGAGTACTAAATCACCCTGTCCCATGGTAAGCTAGACAATTATACCAACAAAAGTAGTACTGATTTCACTCACATTCATATTCTTACATGTACTTGCTCACCAGATGGGTGTGTCCAGGCTGTCTGACCAGCATGCAGACACCAGGATGTATGTATCCATCTTCTTCCACCAAAGATTTGGGCTCCTCATTGAGGTCTTGTCAGCACCTGCCTATCTTACAGCATTTACTTACGGTCTCCTGTCTTTGGTCTCTTCTGGTCTCTCACGCCCAACCTCTGGCATTCCTTCCCCATTCTTACCAGTCTTCCTATTTCTATTACTCTTACAATCTTCCATCTTTAGAAGACAGTTAAATTTGCAAGAAGTTTTTTTCTGAATGAATTCTGCAAGTGATCTTTTTGCGGGGGGAATTAGCATTATGGACATTAAAAGGCAGGAAATTGTGCAGAATTTTTTTTTTATCATCTGCTTGAAGGATGAAAAGAGAACTGTTTTTGAGAACAGCTTTCCTTTATATGAGAAAACAGAAGCTCCATTCCTCTCTCTTTCTCACACCATCTGTGTTTATTAGCTCTATTTTAGAAACAAAACATCTCTTACGTCTTTCATGTAGGCCAGACTAACACACCACCATCAAGGCAAGTGCAGGAGCCATGCAGGAAAGAAAGATAAAAAGTTTTCTTTTATGCTTTCTTCTAAGCATTAGAGGCCCAAGAAAACTGCCTGAAATTCTCTGCAGTTCATGGGCAATATAAGGCAGATATTATATGAATTTGTGCAGGCAACTTGGATCAGCCCTTTGGAAACACAAAATCTTGTTTCCAGCAGTGGCTACAAGGCACTGGAGACTGTAGGAATAGGACAGGCACATACAGCAGTGTCCTCCTCCTAGGTCCCCAGGTCTCTAAGTCTTTCTTCCTCACAGAGATGCCCCAGTCCCCTTAACATCTTTTTAGCTTCTGCTGGACTCTCTCCAGTAGTTCCCTGTCTCTCTTGACCTAGTGAGCCCAGAACTGAGCGAAGTACTCCAGATATGGTGTCACTGGGGCAGAGTAGAGGGGAGAATAACCATCCTCGATCTGCTGCTGGTCACAGTCTCCTTAATGCACCCCAGAAGACCACTGGCTGCCTTGGCCACAAAAGCACATTGCTGGCTCATGGTGTACTTGTCATCCAGCAGCACTCCCAGGGTTTTTTCCTGGAGCAGAAGTCCAGCAGATCAACCCCTCACTTGTACTAGCAAAGGGGATTATTCCTCCCCAGGCGCAGGACCCTACACTTGCCCTTGTTGAACCTCCTGAGGTTTCACTCTGCCCAACTCTCCAGTCTGTTCAGGTCTCACTGGATGAGAGCATAGCCTGACAGGCTGTCAGCCAATCCTCCCAGTTTCGTAACATCAGCAAACTTGCTGAAGCTTCACTCCATCCCTTCATCCAGGTCATTGATGATGTTGAACAAGACTGAATCCAGTACTGACCCGTGGGGAACATCACTAGCTGTAGGCCTCCAACTAAACTCAGCACTGCTGATCACAGCCCTCTGAGCTCACTGTCATGATCCCAGGAGCTGACCTGGGTATTTGGAAGGGAGATTGTGTCTGCACAGAATGCAAAATACTCTGACAGCAATGGTTGCCGATGCATTTCCCTATGTATTCCTTTTCTGCTCTAAAACTGTCCACTCCAGTCCTTGGAAAACCTTTTTAGCTGCTTCTCACATCTGCCCAAGAGGCTGGTTACAGAGATCTCTCATTGCTTTGTTTTCATTTCCCCTGAAATGAGTGCTTAAGGACGTGGTTTAGTGGTATTAGCTTAGCAGTAGTAGTAGGATTGTGAACTCTAGGCAAGCAGTTGGGCTTTATGATCTCAAAGGTCTCCTCCAACCTCAACAGTTCTATTCTCCCAGTCACTAATATGTTTCAACATAGCTTTAGCAACTGCAAATGGATTTTTCTGCTCTTAATTTGTTCTTAAACCAAACTGTAATGTCTCCAACATTTGTTGGCAAAGGGCTCAATAGGTGGGCTGCTTGATGCATGAATTGCTGCTCCTTTTTACTTATTTTAAACCTTGCTCTTTCACAGTTACTTTTGATGCTCCTCAGTTCTTGCCTCTGGTTCTGACAGCAGCTTTAATCATGTGGCACCTGAATCCAGCTAATGTTCTTTGCATAACCAGCCAATAATAACTAAATGACAACTGAACAACTTAAAAATGGGAAAAAAAATAGTTATCATCCAGCCTCCTGAAGGAGCATGACCATAGGTTATGCCCTACCTTTTGTAACCTCATAACCTTCCTGAGGCTGAGGTGTCAGCTCTGTTATGAAAGTGCATTGTGGATGCTGTTCTGCAAAGGGCTATCAAAACCACAACTGGCTTAAGAAGTAGCACAGTTTATTTCTTTGGAAAGAAATACTTCAGCTCAGTCAGTTATATGATTTTGTTTTCTCCAGATACCACTTTCCCCTAATTATGTTAAGCTTACAAACCTGTCTTCAAACAGATTCTACATCTTTTAAGGTCTGATTTCTACTATATGCCATATTTGGTCTTAGCTTGTTTCTCCAGCACACTGTGGCACATGTATCTCCCACTTCAACGAGTGTGTTATGATGCTTATGTCCAAGCAGGTAAATGTTCCACTTGTGCATATTTACCAATCCTTATTTAAAAGGAATATTCTTCCTTCCTGGGGTTTTCATATGCTACACCTTATTCCATGTTTGTTGTCTATAAACAGCTCATAGTTCAAGAAAAGATGTTTCTAGTGGCAGCAATTGTTAATTCAGACAAATGCTAATTCTGAATGTGTATAAAAAGATTTTCTAGCCAGAGAAATCACACTTCTCAATCTGAGTAAGTCAAAAGTGTTGTCCCTTAGGAATTAGAGGACAGGTATTAGGCAGAGTGCACCCTGAGTGGGAGTATGGCAAGGACAAGCTGGAGACTTTGCTCAGGGAGAGCTTTTTGGAAAGGCTTGAAAACACACATGTGCTTATTTTGTGTCAGTAACTGGGGAGAGTGACACCCCATGAGGTCTCAGTGGCAGCCCATGACATCCCCTCACTGAGAGGCTGCTGTTTTATGGTTAATGCTCTGTCAGGATCATCCAAGCTCCATTTCAGCTGGAAAGATGGCTGCTCTCACCCCAGGTCTGGAGGAAATATAATGGAGAAAGAGAAATGTAGAGCTTGGGCTGACCGTGCTTATACTACAGAAGCGAAGACATCCAGACAGGTGAGTCTCATTTGACTTCCAACAGGTTGGCATTTACATTTTATTTATACATTTAACAGAAAACAGGTAATTAGCCATGTGACAAGTCATTCAACAGCAGTAATATAGCATAGATCATTCTTGATGTAACACTGTCAGAAAAACTGTGTACGTAAACCCACAAAATGGAGAGTAAGCATGAGAGTTTGCTCCCCGGGTGCTGGTCCCAGGGAATTCTCATAACTCTGGCAGCAAGTGATTGTAATAGTTCACATTCTTCCGTTCTCTGTAAACAATTTGGTCTGGATGTAAACCATCAGGAAACACTATGATGGGACAAATGCGCAGGGCTTTGCAAAGGCCACGCCAGGCTTGACTCCAGTGGTAGCCAAAACTTGGGTCTACCTCCACATGGTTGCCTGTCACCAGGACAGAAGGACATGCAGACACATGGCTTCTCTAGGCAGGGCTTTTCTGTGGTCTCAGCTCAGGCATTACTTCCTAAGGCATGCAGCTCTGTCCAGGACAGACTCATCCTTCACACTTTTCCTTACCTCTGTTTTCCCCATGCTTGACTAAAGACCTGTCTGCCTTGAGCAGGAGCAAGCCTGCATGCACATGGCTGCTCAGTTCTTCTGCAGACTGAGCTCTGTTGTAAAGAGTGGATAGACTTTAAGCCCTTTTAGGGAAGCAGGGTAAAAAATCAGGACTAGATCTATAACAGCTAATTTTATCTCTTAAAATGTGCATGGAAACAATTAACTCAGTGCAGTGACATCCATGGAGTTAATGTGTGGTTAACATTGAGGCTGTATTGCTCCTTTTCACCTTCCTCTTCCAACTTCCAATCTCCGGTCGATTATTTTTTAATTGGCAGAACACAAGAATGGCCCAGAGAAGCTCCTGGGTGGGAACAGTGGGATTTGGTATAATATCTTTATTTCAAAACCAATTTATCAGTGCCAGAAGTGGAGATATATGCTTCTTAATAGCAAAGATCTTGAAGCACAGAACTCCTCTTTTACAGCAAATTCCCTTACCAGAGAACTGTGCAATTATGTCACACCTCAGGTTACTGAACAGACAACTGATGCCTGACCTTGTAGACCATTTTCTATTGCCTGTACTATATTAAGGCCTATTCCAAGCTCGTCACAGCCAAAGTGATTCCTATGAAACTGCTGTGACCATGCTCCTGTACAGCAACAGGCAGCTGTGGGAAAGGTGTATATGCTGTTAGCCTCCAACCACTGCAGCTGGGTGGCTGTGTGCAAACAGAGTCCACTACCCAATCTGTTTCCTTTCCTTTGTGTAACAGCTGAGTCTGCAGAAACATGATGTGTCTGATTTCCATTGTCAGGAATCTTACATAAACTATTTGTGGGACAGTACAAGTGTAACAGCTGTAGTGCTGTATTCAAAAGCTCCATCTTTGCTGCTAACTGGACCACTGCAGGAGACATACATTTCTGCATTTTTCTTTGACACAAAAGCCATGAATTTCTCAACTGCTTTCTTTGGCAGTCCTAGCTTATGCCAACCTTGTCCTTCCCGGATCAGCCCTTGCCTTGGCTGGCACAGATGTCTGTATAACAGTGACAGATCAGAGCAGACACCAGACCTGGGTTAAAACAAAGCTTGCAAGAAAAATAGAAAGGATTAGTTTTTACCTGGATAAGTTCCTCAACCCTGTGATACACATTGTTAGGGGCAAGAAATGATACACAGGGAGAGTGAGGAGCAAACGTGTGTGAAAGAACAGACCGAACTACAAATGGATGAACATGACCAATTTCAGTGACTCAGCTTTAGACAATATGAAGATTCTCTTTAAGCCTTCCATGTATTTTTATAGCCTCAAATTGCCATTTCTCCTCTCTCTGAAATAATTTCCCAAAATGGAGAGTGGCAACAGTGACAGAAAAAAATGAGACCAGTATTGTATGTGTATTAGGACAGCAGCTCTTGTCCAAGTGCCCAGCCTTGTCCCCAGCTCCCTGAGTTGCCCAGGAGACCATGGAGGGACAACATCTCACTTCGTTTTCTCAACTTCCTGCAGCCAGTTGAGCAGAATTAGAGGTTGTGCCAGGTAATCCTGGGAGATGCATGCCCTGGCTTGTACGCCCTGCTTGGAGTGGACTTACACCACTAAGAACTCCTACCTTCAGGAGGACTCCCTCAGGGGATGAATCTTAACCTGCAACTCATAGGGATGGGAGGAAAAAGCTGCAGTGTTGCCAGCTAGCCCTTCGCTCCCTATATTCCCCTTCTGTATCACCTTCTATCTGACTTTTGGTGGGAGAGGGGCCAAGGACAGAGGCTCTAGGCCTACTGCATGTTCATCTTTTTTATCTGATCTTGATGATTTGATTGGAAACCAGAAAGAAGTGCTAAGCTGTCACCTCCAAAGCATCCTAGCCGAGCCATCCAGGATACTAATCCTACCCAGTACAGCTAATGCTGCTGAGAGCTGCTCATTGTGGATGCTGACACCTGGCTTCTGCTCTTTCTGAAAGTTATTGTTAGAGATTTCTGCTGGCATTAGAGTATGAAACATGGCTGTGTGCTATCACTGGGCAAAGTCTGGGAGGAAAGCTCCTTTGTGGGTATTCAAACTGACACAAGGCAGATGGGAGCAGTCCATAAGCAGCTTGATGTTTGGTCTTGCATGGAGACCACATGACCTACAATGCTGCAATCTGGTTTCTGAGATTGTTTTGGTTGAACACCTCTACATGGACCTTTTCTCAGACCAACTGGAAAATAACTACAACACTATTATAGAACCAAGAAATAACTAGATCCTCTAGAGCTGCAGTCCTACAGCTTCAAAAGCAACACAAATTTGCAAGAGTCCACATCACTCAGTGATGTGTAAAGTGTAAAGTGTAAAGTGTAAAGAAACAGGACAGAGATAAACATAGGAGAAAGTGAAGGATGTACTGCAAGGTTGCTATTTCAGGATATGGATTTACCTTTCAGTTAAAAGAAATGTTTTGGAGTCTGAGGAGAACCTGCACTTAGTTCTGGATCTTGTTTCTTTCCTGTCCTGTTTATTTACAGAATAAGCTGCAGAAAGCAGTTGTTATTTTTGACATGAATATTTTTTATCTGAGTGCTACTGCCTACCAGAGATTTTGGTATTTTTTTGGGGGCTAATTTTGTGGTTTGAGTAGGAAGCTTCAACTTCACACCAGTTCTATGCATGCTTGTCTGCTATCCAGCAGTTTGGGCAAGATAGACCTGTAACCAAGACATTCCTTATTAATCTCTATGGCTTTTATCAGGATTTTATTATTGCTTACCTTATTGTGGATTTTGAGAATATATGGGGAGCATCTGATGCAGTTTAAAATTATTTAAAGTATCACTGGGATGCAATCAAGCATCCCTATATATTCATCCAGCCTCAGTTTTTGGTTTTGCTTTCTAACTGGTGAATAAAGCAGGCAAGGCAGGGCCAAGTCAGCTGTCCACAGTGATCTCTGCATTAACCACCTCTGTTCCCACTCCACATGCCTTTGCAAATCCTCAGTCCCATCCTGATACCTCTGTGTTGTTTGTCCTGCACCACCCTAGCACTCACAGGAGAGAGGATTCCCACAGGGACCACACTGTCTCAGAGCACCCAAGCAGCGTCCAATCAGGAACAGCCTTTGAAAAGCAACAGAATCAGCAAGGTCTTGCAGATCAATCCAAGTCCTTGAAGCAGACAAAACAGGGGAAGGTAGCAACCCAGCCCCAACATTCCCACCTTGTCCGTTCATCTGCTTTGGCACAAGGTGGGGGGTGGCAGGCAGCATCAGTGCCAGTACCCTCAGTCTGTTTGATGGCTCATCCACTGGGAGTGACAAGGAGAAATAGCGCTTGGTATCATGCTGGGCATCTACCTGCCTGCCAGGCTTGCTCTTAAAAGCAGGCTGTCAAGCACAGACAGCTGCTGAACCAATATAGATTTTATTCCACAGCTCATGCCCAGTTGCTGCCAATGCCACTTCTGCCAGCACAGGGCAGAACCAGGCTATGAAGGAGAGGATACCAGTGCTGACTCCTCAGTGCCCATCTTGGATGACTGTGAGAAAGCAGCTAAACAGGAAGACTTCAGAGATGGCATTACTGTGTTGCTGCTGCCAGTCTCCCCTGCCAGTCCCAAATACGCATGTTTGCCAAGCACAGAGGGGAGTTTGGATGTCAGTCAGTTCTTCAGATGAGGTGTGAAAGCAAAGGCCTCCTTCACCAGCCTTGCTGAACCCACTGCATGTCCCAAACAGATTATGAAAATCATCTGACATCCAGATCACTGTCTCATCTTCCACCAGACAGCTTCTCATGTCCATTCCAAGGCTGCAAATTGCTGTGGATAATAGCTGTGATGTTTACCCAGACCGTGGTTGCCCACCTGTGCTTGCGCAGAGAGCCCAGTGCTTGATGGTTCCACTGGAGAGGTGATGTCTGGCTACTTGGAGCTTGTGTACTTGGTGACAGCTTTGGTGCCCTCAGAGACGGCATGCTTGGCCAACTCTCCTGGGAGCAGCAGTCGCACAGCTGTCTGGATCTCCCGGGAGGTGATGGTGGAGCGCTTGTTGTAATGGGCCAGGCGGGATGCTTCTCCAGCAATGCGCTCAAAGATGTCGTTGACAAAAGAGTTCATGATACCCATGGCCTTGGAGGAGATGCCGGTGTCAGGGTGCACCTGCTTCAGCACTTTGTAGACATAGATGGAGTAGCTCTCTTTCCTGCTCTTGTGCCGCTTCTTATCGCCCTTCTTCTGGGTCTTTGTCACAGCTTTCTTGGAGCCCTTTTTAGGGGCAGAGGTGGACTTTGCTGGCTCTGGCATCCTGAGAGCTCTTCCTCTGTATCTTGGAGCTGCTTGGAAAGGACATAAAAAAAGCCAAATTCTTTTTCGTTCTTCTACAGTATAGTTTTACTGACAGACGGAAGAGTGAGTCAGAGACAAGCAACATCTGAGTCTGAGACAAACACCCCATGACCCCACACTAGCATTTTTGAACTTCCCTTGGGAATTGCTCTGGTTTGCGTATGGATTTTCTTTGGTTTCTGCTCAAATCCCCATACCATTTGCCTTGTATGTATCACTGATCCCAGGCCTACCTGGCATCTTCTTAGTATATATGGGTTGGAGAGTGAACATATTTTTGAGAAAAACATCACAGTCCAAAGGAAATGCTAACTCCAGCATGGATTAAATTATATCTTGCTGGAATCAGCTGGAGACCTGCTAGGTATCACTGAAGCCACCTTTATATGAGACTAGTCATAATGATTTTACGTGGTTATTACAGTCTTGGATAGACTTTTTTTTTCTTTGCATGGAGGTGTAAGTTTACTTTGTTGGTGCTTGCATTTCTGTGGCTATTGTTTTACACCATGTATTGCAATGGAATACAAAAACCATATAGTTTTATGCTAGCTAGGTGAGCAATGTGAATCTCTCAGTATTCACATGGGCTTGCAAAAATACCAGACAGGAGAAAAGCTCAGAGAAGGTGGCAGGAATCACCTGGCAGAGAAACAGGAATGTGGACAGGAGGAAACACTCAAAGTGCTTTTGAGCTATGCGTTGATGGAGAGAAAGTACATGGACTGAAATAGTTTCCTGATACTTGGTGCTTTCTGCTCTTGAGAGATTGAGCCTCTGCTGGCCAGTTTACATAGAAGATGCCTCACCCTCTCCCTGAGTTCTCTTCATTGGGCAACCTGCAGAGACCCAACCTGCAGCCAACTGCTGTCCTCCTGAAGTGCAGTAATAAAAAGACAGTATTTAAGCTTGTCATAATACTGTGTACCTCCTATAATACTACAAATTTACATCTGCTTTACTGTGTGGGTCAAAGGAATAGCTATGTCATAACCTGGTAAATGGTTTTGTGTTTCAGAGGACACTTTGAGTGCTCCCTTAAAAGGCAAGGCTTCTCCAGTCTTTGCTGGAGAATCAGATTCCAGCATCACCTCAGGGATTGCTATGTACCTCTTTTGAAGATGAGACAGGAATTACAGTCTGTTGGCCAAGAAAGACTAGAAGAGAAAAAAAGAGCTTCAGGGATGATGGCACATGGGAAAATGAATAGCAGTAAACAGGAAACAGAAAGCTGGGATGTAACATATGGTCTGCAAATACAGAGCACTGGAAAGAGACCCAAATGGTGCCTGTGCCAAAGCAATGGCCACACGCTCAGTCCTGCCTCTCTGTGGGAAGGAATTAGATGCTGCCCTGCACCACGGCCTGATTTCTCTGCTGTTGCTTGCATCTGCAATCACAAGTCTCTTAGTTTCCAGTCTCAAGTTTCCAGTTGCTGCCTGTGGAAGCAGACATCACAGAATCCTATCTTCAATGCTAAGGCTGGATTTGTGTGCACACATCTTGGCGGATGTGCTGGAGCGTGTCCAGAGAAGGGCCACGGGGATGCTCAGAGGGCTGGAGCACCTCTCCTATGAGGACAGACTGAAAGAGCTGGGGCTGTTCAGTCTGGAGAAGAAGAGGGTCTGTGGTGACCTTATTGTGGCCTTCCAGTATCTGAAGGGGGCCTACAAAAAAGCCGGGGAGGGACTTTTTAGGCTATCAGGGAGTGACAGCACTAGGGGGAATGGAGCAAAGCTGGAGATGGGTAGGTTCAGACTGGACATAAGGAGGAAGTTGTTCAGCATGAGAATGGTGAGAGCCTGGCATGTGTTGCCCAGGGAGGTGGTTGAGGTCCCATGCCTGGAGGTGTTTAAGGCCAGGCTGGATGAGGCTGTGGCCAGCCTAATCTAGGGTAGGGTGTCCCTGCCCTTGGCAGGAGGGTTGGAACTGGTTGATCCTTGTGGTCCCTTCCAACCCTGACTGATTCTATGATACTAGCTCCTGTTTCCAAACCATATCAGAAACCTCTGTGGTGCCAAGTCCTCAGAATGTGAGATGCTGTCTTCTGCCCTCAACATGCATCAGGGCTGCTGCTGGCTACTTTGCCTGACAAGGCACCGGTGATGGGCTCTGGCAGCCACATGGTCTGACAGGTGTTAGGCCAAGGACAATACTGAGCATTTCAAGTTGGGGTACACCCAGCTGCAAGTGCAGGCTGGCACTGCTTAGGATATTAGGAAGCAGTGAAGCAACATCTTCACCACAGCTTTCCAAAATGCCTGGCTGGCTAGAAGCAAAAGAAGTGCCATTAGCACTGAGTTTTTGCTCAAGCAATGCAGTTTCCTCTTGCTACTAACAGGAATTTTGCCTTTGTGAGGCCTGGGAGACGCATTCAAGTTTCCTTTCCTTCATCTTGCAAAAAGTAGTTTGTCACTCCAAAATGAGATATTGTCTAAGTGGAAAAGACCAGAGTGCAGGAAAACTTGTAACAGGTTGCAAGCACACCATCAAGTCCCCACTGCACCAAACCCTCAAACTGTTCATGCTTAAAGCAGATAAGTATTTAAAAAAACCCAGAACAGCCAAAAACTGGGGAGATACACACAAATCTCTCTCAAATCCCTAAAGTAACTAGTAACTTAACACCATCTCTGGAGTATAGGAAGAAAAAGGAAAGGGGAAGGGGAAAGGAAAAAGACAAATGAACAAATATATTGAAAGCTGTTGATGCTTTCTCCTATTTAGCTTTGGTTTAAGAATACTAATATGTTTTCCTAAGTTTCAGGAAACCTGTAGGTGTAACATATGTGATCATAACACCTGGAAACGATAAACTAAGGTATTTTGCTGACTCTGAGTTAAAGGAAAAACATCTTCACAGAAAGAGGAAGGAGATGGGTAGGTTATGAGAGTAATTCTCCATGTGAATTCACCCCTGGCAAAGTTTTATTGTCAAGTGAGCTGAGCTAGGTGGAAAGCTATGGACAGAGAACCATGCCCAGGGACAGGCAGGATGGTTCTGGCCAAAGTAGAGTCTGAGACCCGGCATGGCAAAATTCTCAGTTTGAGTGTATGAATAAACAGTGTCACAGAAATGCCAAAAATGTGCAGCTGGAAGGAGTCTCCCAAGCTCCATGCTTTGCTTTGAGGGTGGGGTACCCAGGTGTGCTCTCCTAGATGAATTTCTGTATTTTCTTTAAAATCTCCAAATAGATGGCTTTCACTGCTATGTACTTGACCCTGTCACCTCATCCTCTTTCTTAATCTTCCTTGGCTTTCTTCTCAGTGAAGGCATTTCTGAGGGCAAGAGTTAAACTGCCCTAGATGTCCTGGACACCCTTTAAAACATGCCCCTGTTCTCCTGGTAAAAACATGATTTTTCTTCCTTTCTTCCTCTACTTGGGAAGCAATATCTGAAAAAGAAATCCCATACTGCTCTTGTTTGCAGACTCAAAAATAGGTATTTTCAGTGGAAAGGCATTTTTCCAAAAGAGGAAATAATCCTGCACTTGCTTCTTGCTCTCTTGAGCTAATTTTCTGACAGAAAACCACCACAAACGAAAAATGGAAATTACTGTTATTTCTTAGGCTTTTTATAAAGTGTGTCCTTCTAAAATAGGAACTAATTGTTAAATGCACTTATACTGCAGCTTTTAAAAGATGCACACAGAGCCCAGGAGGCACCAGAGTGATTTCATATGTCTCCAGAGTCTCTGTCTGACTGGCTAACATCCTCAGGTAGAATGGCAAGGATCTGCGCTCCTTCCACATATAGTCATGATGAGGGAAGCCATTCTAAACTTCAGCTTTGGTGTTTTTACACCCCCCCCCCGCCACTTCTTTGCAGCCTACTGTTTAAGAAGTAAAGAACACACTATTTGAGAACAAGTTATCTTCCTTCCAGTTTGCTTGGGCAGTGACTAGCACAAAGAGACTGACTCCATTTGCCAGGTACTAAATAAATAACATTAGTAATGGTCAACAGTATCACCAAATGTTCTGTCAACAGCACAATGCAACCCACAGGCAGGTGTTGCTCTTGGGTGAAGAAAGAAGTAGTGGGATTATTCCCAAAGTGTTCCTGTGCTTTGCATTTGTTGAGGGAACAACAGGTGACCTTTAAAAAAATGGTTTCTTTTGATGAAAATAGATGCATTTATTTCCTTTATTTTTCATAAAAAGACCTTAACTAAGCAATTTCCACCCCCCCAAAAGAAAAACCAACCCTCCCCAACAACAAAAACCCCACCAACCAAAAAGAACCCCCAAAACAACAAAACCCAAATAACCCCCACACCAAACAAAAACCCCAGGCCAAATGGGGTTAATAATAATTAGGTTTTTAGCTTGGAAGTGCTGCCATCATGATTTAGTTCTCTACTGTGAGGGTGACCAAGCTCTGACACAAGTTGCTCAGAGAGTTTGCAGAGTCTCCATTCTTGGAGATACTCAAAATTCAATTGGACATGGCCCTGAGCAACCCACAACAGCCAACTCTGCTCTGATCTGGACTACATGTTCTCCAGAGGCACCTCTAGCCTAAGTCATTCTGTGACTATTAGCGACTGAATCTGGGTACCTCTCACCTAGAATATCCTCTGTGAACTGTGGTTTTTTGATACAGGTATTTCCCCCAGGACACTGTACCCAAAATCTCCCACAAAACCCCTTAATGAGGGTAGATGGTGCTCATCTCCAGGTCTAAGCTACTAAAGCCTCTGGGACGTGGGGCCATGCAAGAGGAGCCAATCTGAAGCCTCATGGTAACATTTGGAAGGTCTCATGGTTTTGAAGAGAATCTTTGAGCACATTTTCTTTATGGTGTTGTATGTTCTGAGTCAATTAGTTTCAGTGCTGGCATTTTACCCCCTTCCTTAGAAAATCAACACCAAAACCAATCAGAGTATTTTTTCTAGGCAGCTCCAAACATCATCCTTGCTGCTGCTAGAAATCAGAGTAGTGCAGGGTGACAGGATATATCTTCCTTTGTGTTGACATCCCTTTCTTCAGCATCATTAAAAGGAAAATGAATTGAAAACATATTCAAAGATACAGATCACCACAGTTTCTCAGATCTGAGATGGGAGAGGAGTCCTGTTGAGAAATCCCACATGAAGCCTGATGCTGTCTGTGCTTTCCCCAGCTGTGATATATTGATGGAGGGAGAGAGGTAGGGCAGCTCCCACAGCGTTTTTGTTCATTTTTGGCCTTGCTGCTGTGTCTGTAGGACCAATGCCAACAGTGTGCATGGGTGAGCATGGGTGGACTACTAGCCCTTTTTCCTAGATCTCTCCCCATGCAGGGGTAGAAACAGCACTTGAATTTCCCCCTTTTTTTTTTTCCTGTTAAAAGCTGTCCTTACTGTGATGACCTCCATAGCATCCACCATAAATTCCCCATGCCCACCAGGCTGCTCCCCTGCTGTAATTTCCTAATTAACCATAAAATGCATATTTTAGAACCAGTACTTTGGAGGTTTTGGTGAAAAAAAAAAAGTGCTTTTAGAAAAATCTCAAGCTCTCATCTTCTGGACATCTGATATTCCGATATTTGCTAATATTCTGATGATCTGTTTTAATCCTTTCTAGAGCAAATGAGAGCCAGCAGGCATTTGCTGTTTATTTTGCCACTTAAATAGGAATGTTCTGTTAGTTCTATCCAATTATTGTCCCCTTCTTTAGTTTCTCTTGCTGTACTAAACAATAAAAAATACCCAACAAAACAAACCAACCACATCTTGGCTTTGATCCTACAGGTCAAGAAATAGAAAGTAAAATTTGCTGCTGCTTTTTGGTTTGCTCTTTCTGAAACACAAATAAAAGCAACAAATTAGAGAATGTTTCCACCAAAAAGAAAAGGTTTTCTAATGGCTTTATCTGCTCTGAAATGCTTGTAAGAGCAGAGACAGCAGATCTGGTAAATATAGCAGTTTACAAATTAGCAGATGTCAGTAAATCACTGTTGTCAGAATAGTATACTTCTCTAAATTGCAAAACCTCTACATTTTATAATGTACAGCCATCTACCTGGAAGTTACTAAACAAGAAATTGCTCATCTGATAGGTGCCATTAAATAGCAATAGCCGAGAAAACAAGCAGATATTTTATGGTTATTTGGTAGCAACTTCTGCCTTAGGTAGTAAAGCAGATCAGAAGCATGAGTCACTGTGAGACATCAGTGATGCTGCTTCATGTGCAGAAATTGATGGTAATATTTTGGACTGGAAAGATTTTTTTTTCTCTTGGTATGTTGCCTAGCATGTGATGATGAGGTAATATTTGCTTTGAAGTAAAGAGGAGGAAAATTTCCTAGAATAAGGTACACTAGTCTGAAGTGTCTGATTTCTTCCAATGGTAGAGGGGTGCAGAGATCAGCTTTGGGGATCCCAGGTCTTCTCCCAGGTAACCCAGTATCAGTAATAAGGCTCCATCCCCAATCCTGCATGCTGCTTCTGTACAGCTATCAATTAGAGCCCAGGTAGCCAGGACAGACAATGGCATCCTGGCCTGTATTAGAAACAGTGTGGCCAGTAGGACAAGGGAGGTTATTCTTCCCCTGTACTCAACACTGGTCAGGCCACACCTTGAGTACTGTGTCCAGTTCTGGGCTCCTCAATTCAAGAGAGATGTTGAGGTGCTGGAACATGCCCAGAGAAGGGCAACAAAGCTGGTGAAAGGCCTGGAACACAAACCCTATGAGGAGAGGCTGAGGGAGCTGGGGTTGTTTAGCCTGGAGAAGAGGAGGCTCAGGGCAGACCTCATTGCTGTCTACAACTACCTGAAGGGAGGCTGTAGCCAGGTGGGGGTTGGTCTCTTCTCCCAGGCAACCAGCAATAGAACAAGAGGACACAGCCTCAAGTTGTGCTGGGGGAAGTATAGGCTGGATGTTAGGAGGAAGTTCTTGCCAGAGAGAGTGATTGGCATTGGAATGGGCTGCCCAGGGAGGTGGTGGAGTCACTGTCCCTGGAAGTGTTCAAGAAAAGACTGGATGAGGCACTTAGTGACATGGTCTAGGTGACTGGATTAGGGCTGGGTGCTAGGTTGGAGTGGATGATCTTGGAGGTCTTTCCAACCTGGTTGACTCTATGATTCTAAATAGCTAATTTTTATCCTTGGATACACACACACAGCTCTTCTGTGGAAAAGATTCATGGCTGCATGTTGGACCTTGAAAATAGGTTAAAACTCAAGATGATCACTCCTCCTTAACAAAGACAGAAATGCTGCAAACACACTCCCTGAAACAGATACACTACGTTCAAAGGGATCTTTAGATTTCTTTACAAGAAATGTAACCAGAACTGAGCACTGAGGTACACTGGCTCTTTGATCCTTATCATTGCTTGTGTTAACACATTGCCTGGGAATTCAGTACAGGATACTCCCTGCAGTAATCTTTCCTCTTTTCATTCCTGCCATTTGCATTTGTGGTTTAAGAAAACACAGTTTTAATTATCAGCAAGAGCTGTAATTTCTTGTGCTATTTCTGCCCAAGCTGCAAGTACCTTGCAGGGTTGTGTAAATCTTCTCCTTGCAGAGAAGGCATACTGGATTTTAAAAGAAATTTCTATCCATGAATCAAGCAGAGCAACACAGTGACACAATACTGCAAGAAGAATGACCTTCATGAGGCTAAATACTTCTATCTTTACTCTGATTAAAGGAGTAACTGAAGTCAGTGGTAGTTTAACCTAGGTCTGAAACCACAAACATGATTTTCAGAGATGCTTGGCACTAACAGTGAACATTGATTTCCACTGTAATCCAGGAGTCAGTACTCTGTATAAATCAGACTCCACATTTTATCAAGGTTTTGTTACTGCGCATAAATGAATACTTCAGAAAGCTTCAGCATGACTTTCACTTGCCCCTTGTAAAATGTACTCATTATCTACCTGCTCTGGAATAGCTCAAATCTACATACTTGACCAACAGGATCTAACAAATACAAAAAGGAGAAATGATGTTTTGTATAGACCAATATTCATTAAATGTTTACCAGAGTACACCCAGTATCAGCATCTACTGCAATTACACTCCAGTCATCTTTGCCACAGAGTGCCAAGCTTTAAGAGAAGCTTGTATTGTCACAGTCATCCTTGGAAGTCCTCAGTACTGACACAGCCCAACAGAGAATACAACCGAGCTCACTCCCTTCCTGGGTTTTTTTGGGGACATGAAAACCTTAACAACATAAACTGCAGCACAATCTTCCACTCCAAGTTTTACAGTCAGCAGGATTTGCTGCTTCTGCCATGAATCCTTTCCTCACACAACAGGCTTCTGTTCCCTTTGTATTCCATTCAACTTAGCTGGAGCCACTGGCGGTTGAACTGTTAGCAGCAGCTCTGTTTTGGTGCAGGGTTTAGCTCCTATCCTTAAAGTAACTCAGCAGTTACTCTGAAGGCAAGGAGAGGTCACAGCCTGATAACCACATACAGGCAGATGATCTCCAACTTACTTAGAGCAATCCTGCTAGAAGAAGCAAGCAAGACATCACAGCAGCTCTGCTACTCATCAGCACCAAAAGCTCTACATATCTTGATTTGCAAAATACAGACTATTGGAGATGAGTGTGAGAACAAAAATCAGAGGTGGCTGGGGACTGTGACACTATAATGACCCATTACAGATCAGAAAGGCACTTTACTTAATCCTGATGACTTATGCTGTTGAAAACATAATGTGTGGATTCAAAATAAATTACAAGATCTCAGGATATTAGGGGTTGGAAGGGATCCAAGGAGATCATTGAGTCCAACCCCTCTGCCAGAGCAGGACCACACAATCCAGCACAGATCACAACGGAACACATCCAGACAGGCCTTGAAAGTCTCCGAAGAAGGAGACTCCACAACTTCTCTGGGGAGCCTGTTCCAGTGCTCTGTGACCCTTACAGTAAAGAAGTTCCACCTTGTGCTGAGGTGGAACCTCTTGTGCTGCAACTTACACCCATTGCTCCTTGTCTTATCACAGGGAGCAAGTGAGCAGAGCCCTGTCCCCCACCTCCTGACCAGCCCTCAGATGTTTATAAACATTTATTAAATCCCCTCTCAATCTTCTCTTCTCCAGACTAAAAAGCCCCATGTCTCTCAGCCTCTCCTCATAAGCCATGCCCTCCAGTCCCCTAATCAGCCTTGTAACCCCCCGCTGGACCCTCTCCAGCAGATCCCTGTCCCTCTTAAATTGAGGAGCCCCAAACTGAATGCAGTATTCAAGATGAAGTCTCACCAGGGCAGAGTAGATGGAAAGGAGAACCTCCCTTGATCTGCTGGACACACTCTTTTTAATACATCCTAAGATCCCACTGGCATTCTTGGCCACAAATTGCTCTATTCTTTTTGATCTCATAATTTCAAAATTTCTGAACAAAGAAGAAATCCATAGACTCGAAGAGTTTTCTATATCTAAATGGCTTCTACAGTGCTGCCATGGTCTCTAAACTAGCAGTGATGATATGCCCGAAGAACTGCTATGGCATTTAAGCAAGCTATTTTTATGAATTTTATGGAGTAACTGAGAAAAGTTCTAGACTACTTTCATTGGTGCTGAAAAAAAATCTAAATACACTAACTCAGCTGTGGCCAAAACCAGGAGGGAAGCTATAGCTCAACACCTGCAGGCCATAGTGGGAGAATGGGTAGGAGAAAGAGGAAAGGCAGTCTCAGGAGAGCTGATCCTGAGTTAAGGCAGGAGTTATGAGGGACTCAATCCTCTTTCCACATGCTGCATCCTTAGGTTTCAGTATGCTTCTGAAAAACAGTCAGTTACTGTACAACAAGATATTTATTCCTGTCATGCTATGTTGACTGGGATTAATATGCATAGATATAAAACCATGCCAAAGTGAAAAGCTTTGTTCACAAATTAGACTGAAGATGAGAAGGTCATTAAGGCTTACAAGTCTTAATGTGATGCCTAATGAGTGGTGTGATGGGCATAATACAATATAAATGCTATTACATATCCTCAATCACATGAGTGAAATAAGCCCAGCAGAACTTTTCAACAACTTCCATGAGCTACATACAAGTCTAATTGACATTTGCTCAACAGATCTGGACAGCACCAACACCTCTCCCACTATGTGAGAAAGAGCCAGGTGAGGACATGGATGTGTGCAGCTCATGACCAACTTTCTTTCCAAATGACAGTCACTAAGTTTGATCATTGTTTCCCAGTTACATTACTCACCTTTCAGCAAGTACTGATCATCATTTAAAAATATTACTGGGAAGTGGGCAATTAATGAAAAAAAGCAGAATTAAGTGACAGTTGCTTTATCACAGTTATAATACATGTGTCTGGGAACATGGAGTCTAGATGCAGGAGACATGGGTACCACACGTACATTCAAAAGGACTGCATGTCATGCCACACGCTAAAGGGCAGCAAGTGGCATACAGTCAGATTTCATTGCTACAAGGTACTGAAAATATTGTAATGTGTGTATTAATAATTAATTTGGCATAGTAATAGCAATTTTATGGTAAAATGGAGATGTGTGACTATTACTGGAGCCTGCAAGGAAACAAAGATCAATGTCCTCCCCCAAATCTCACATTGCTTAATAACTGGGTCTGGAATACAATCCAGAACTGCTGACACTTTTCTCTGCTGCAGCCACTAGATCACATTACCACAGACAGAGAGTCCTCTGAGCATTAGAGGTCATCTCTGTATGAAGAAGGAAAATGGAGACCCTCTTAGGTGGAAGCAGATGAGAAAAGCATGGCTGGGACAGCACAGCAAAGCTCCACCAAAGTGGAAAGCTGACTACTCTCCAGAAATAGATAGGAGTGAGCACTAAGGACACAAGAGTTATTAAAGGTAAAAGTAAACTTTGACACAAGGACTGACAGCTGCTTTAGAATATTCATGAATAAATTTATACTGGAGATCATAGAATGGTTTCTGTTGGACAGGACCTCCAAAGGTCATCTAGTCCAACCTCCCTGCAGTAAGAAGGGACATTCTCCACTAGATCAGGTTGCTCAGAGCCTTGTCAAGCCTGACCTTTAATAGTTCCAGGGACGAGGCCACAACTACCTCCCTGGGCAACTTGTTCCAGTGTCCTTCCTGTGTTGAGGGCTCCAGAGCTGGGCACAGTATTCTAGGTGAGGTCTCACCAGAACAGAGTGAAGTGGCAGAATCACCTCTCTGGATCTGCTGGCTATGCTTCTTTTGATTTAGCCTAGGATGTGATTGGCCGCTTAGGCTGCAAGGGCACACTGTTTGCTCATGTCCAGTTTCTCATCCACCAGTAGTCCCAAGTCCTTTTCTGCAGGGCTGCTCTCAATTTCATCATCCCATAGCCTGTACTGACATCAGGGATTGCCCTAACCTAGGTGCAGGACCTTACTCTTTGCATTATTGAATCTCATGAGATTCTCCTCAGCCCACCTCTTCTGCCTGTCCAGGTCCCTCTGGATGGCATCCTATCCTTCCAACTTACCAACTGCACCACTCATCTTGGTATCAGCTGCAAATTTGCTGAGGGTGCACTCAGTCTCACTGGTGAAGACATTGAATGGCACTGGTCCAAATACAGATCCTTAAGGGACACCACTCACACTCTTACTGGGAAGTGAGAGGATGAGGGCAACAGAGGAGAGGAGAAAGATGAAGAAATTTGTGTGTTATGTATTTCAAAGACAAAAATATGATTTAAAAAGAAATAATTCAAGAATATGGCTCCCGCAGTAAACTGCTCTATGTTAACCAGGCAACATCTTTCTGTTCTATGTTGCTGTGTTAGTGAAGAATTGCTATCAAAATGCACTTTAAAATTCTCTTTCTTTATTCAGTGATCCTGCCTTCATTCTCTCACACCCTTAAGAAGTAACAGGAGGTTCAAAGCCTCAGCCTGTTTGCTGCCATTTAGTCCTATACAATATGTGGTATTTGTACACAGACTACACATTACTTGGAACAGCCATGGTGTTGGAAAGCTTGCAGTTCTCCAGAAACATTGAAAAACATGGCTTTCAGCAAGGTTTGCCCGTGTCCAAATTCCACATAATAAAAACTGCCTGTAAAAGGTGTTTTAAGTCAGTTCTAATTTGTGATAGCATCATTATCACACAGGCTTACTGTGCTAGTCAGTATACTGAGACAAGCTAATAAAGGCTGCTGTCTCCTCTCTAGACAAATCAAAGCCTGACATCAATATTTATGTCAGGCAGGGTGCAAAAAGCTCACTGCTGAAGACTCAGTTGCAACCACTAGACCTACAGTAAAGAAAATGAGGGTTGCTGGACAAAATGACAGCCTCGAAAAGCCAGCAGTCCTGGCTAGTGAGTAGCAATTAGAACAATTAAATATAAGGCTTGCTTTCCAAAACACAGAAGGGTTTTCAAAGGCAGCAAGTTTAAAATTCCAATGGAGTGGTACATTATCTGTATCACTGTTATTTTTAACTATCTGTGGCTCCATCCTCCTACACTCACTTTCCTCCTGAGGCATCCACACCTTTATCTTCCCCACTGCAATGGTGTCCCACCCTGTTTCTTCTTCAGATGAAAAACTCAGTTTGCTCTTCTTTATCCCTGCTGGTGCCCCTCAGCATGCACCCTCTGCAGAGCTCATTAGTGTCTGCTTCAAGAAGCACATGTTTGCAGGTGGCTCCTGAGTCTTTATCTTAAGTTATGCTCCAGTTATCGGACAGGGACAATCGATAAGTAGGACAATCAGAGCTGGACTGAGGACCCAGAGTGCAGGGGAGGAGAGAACATGGGATTAATTCTGGCATAAGAGAAAGAGGAAGGTGTGACAAGAAAGGCGAGACATCTGCAGCATCCATGTATCTTCAGGGTACAGCTGCTGTATCTGCAACGCATTTCAAGGCTTATACATATTAAGAATGGAAATAACTCACATATTTATACTGGGCAGATTCAGACAGCTCATTCTTGATAGGCTGCTTCCTGTCTCCTGAACTGTAGCACCCCACTTATTACTCAGTCATTTTCCATGTCCCACAGAAAACCCACAGAGGACTTAACACCTTTCTGTCAACATGACGGGAACTTCCCTACCCTCCCTTCATTCACATTTCTCAATGGGTTATGTAATTTCTTTTGGTTTTTCCCTTTCCTTCCCATTCCTTGATTCTGCCTGCTCTTGTGAGAGAAATGAGGACACTTAGCAAATGCTTTCCTTGGCCATTCTTCACGCTAAGGGTTGAGCTCTTCCTAACTCTCTGCCTTTCAAGAACTTCTGCAAAGAATGTCACATACTTGTCTGCTCAAGCTTCCTCTCACTTTCCTTGACCTCTCTGTACCTCCCAACCTGCACACCTGCATTAGCAGAGGGATTTGACTAAGTGATCTCCAGAGGTCACTTAGTCCCTCACCATTCTACAATTCTATGATTCCTTATATTCCTTCTTCCATTGTCTTCCACGCACATTGCATTTGTTATATTGCCATTTTTGTGTTTTGTTCTCATTCACATCTTCCTGTCTTCTTTCATGTAGTATTTTCTGCTTCACAAATACCAGTCTTCTACTTACAGTCTCTCTCATCACAATAGATAAGATCACACAGGCTATAGGGACAGATTATAAGGAGAAATTTTGTCTCTGTAGAAGATTGCCTGATTTTCCTGATTCTGTTAGTTGAATACAAACTTTCCCCTCTTAAATCCTTGATCATTGTGGCTATAACCTCACAGATTCTTCCTCAGTGCACATCCCCTGCAATGATTAGCTGGAGTATGGTCCTTTCCATCTGATGCATCTCAACTCTCTAGATGGCACATCTCATGTCAGAGATGAGCCCTCTGCAAACAGAAACTGTTCCTTCCCTGATTGTGGAGTAAACACCAATTTTTAACAAATAGTGAAGAAAACCTGTTTGAAATGGCCTCACTGTGTATTTTCATAGAATCATAGAAATATCTGGTTAGAAGTGACTTTTAAAATCATATAGTCCAACTGCTAACCCCACACTCCTAGGTCACCACTGAACTATGTCCCTCAGCACCACATCTACACATCTTTTAAATACCTTCAGAGATGGTGATTTCAGCTCTTCCCTGGGCAGACTATTCCAGTGCTTTACAACCCCTTCAGTGAAGACTTTTTTCCTAATGTCCAACCTAAATCTCCCCCGATGCAACTGGAGGGTATTTCCTCTTCTTCTGCCACTTGTTTCTTGGGAGAATAGACTGGCCTGTATCTTGGTATAATCTCCTGACAGTTACTTGGAGATAAAGAATGATAAGGTTTCCCTTCATCCTCTTTTTCTGTAGGATAAACACCCCTGTGATCTCTATGAGGAGCATCTCACAGAACTTGTGCTCTAGACCCTTCACCAGCTTTGTTGCTCTGGATGCACTCCAGCACCAAAATGTTGTAGTGATGGACACAAAACTGAACACAGTATTTGAGGTGTGGCCTCACCAATGCTGAGTACAAGGGGCAATCACATCCCTAGTCTTGCTGGCTACACTATTCCTGATACAGGCCAGGATGCTGTTGGCCTTCTTGGCCACCTGATCACACTGCTGGCTCATGTTCAGCCAGCTGTCAGCCAGCATTCCCAGGTCTTTTCCAGCTGGACAACTTTCTAGCCATTCTTTCCCAAGCCTGTAGCATTAGATATGGTTGTTGTGAGCCAAGTGTTGTGACCTCATGCAACTGACCTTGGCCCATCGATCCCTCTGTAAAGCCTCCCTTCTTTCTAGCACATCAACACTCTGGCCTAAAATGGTGCTGTCTACAAACTTACTGAGGGTGCCCTTGATCCCCTCATCCAGATTACTGATAAAAGTATAAAACAGAACAGGCCCCAGTATGGAGCTGTGGGAAACACCACTTGTGACCAGCCACCAGCTGGATTTAACTTCATTCCCCACCACTCTTTGGGCCTGGCCATCCAGATAAATTTTTATTCAGAGAAGCATATGCCCACCCAGACCATGAGCAGACAGTTTCTCCAGGAGAATGCTGTGGGAAACAGTGCCAAAAGCTTTACTAAAATAAAGACAAACAATATCCACAGCCTTTCCTTCCTCTGCTAAGTGGGTCACCTTGTTACAGGAGATCAAGTTTCTGAATTTTTCAAATACAGAATTTCCCCCCTATATTCTGTAAGAAGTTTTAGGGCTGGTTTGAAAGACAAAGAATCCCCCCTGACATATCATATCTTCAAGAAGGTCGGTGTAATAATATGACAAGGGTGGTGATTAACTCTCACCACAAAGGAAAATGTTGAGTCGATGTAGGTGGCATATAAAATCCCCCACTCTTTATGAGTCAGGTAAGCTGCCAGAAAGCAGAGGTGGAATCTGTGGGATGGAGCTGTTTTTGTTCCAGTCAGTTAGTAGTATGCTTTTTGAAAGACAAAAAAAAAATCAATTATTAAATCATTTAAAAAACACCTATGAGTCTTACTTAAATAGCAAAATGTGACATTTGCCCTCCATCCCTAATGATGCTGTTTGTAGTCACTTTTAGTCAAGGGGAAATATTATTAAACAACTCCACCCCCTGAGGTTAATATAATTTTTGGGGTTATGCATCTGTTCTTCCATCTCCCACTCAATGCATATGATCCTACAGTCACAGCTCTCCTCTCCCTCTGGCCTCAGAAAAAAAAAGGAAGCTGACAAGCTGAGATCCCAGCCTCACCCCACACAGCCCTTTTCAGAAAGACTTCGCTCTGATGAGGGGAAAAACATTTCTGTCCCAATAGCTGCACAGTGGTGCATAATAAATGTGGAAACTGGCAAAATGGAAAAGCATTTTGTGGCATCTTACTTTGGATCAGTCCAGGATTCAAGGGTTAATTCAAGTAGGTGGTGGTGTCCCTTATCTAAAATTATAGACTTTTCATTACCCAAATCAGAGTTATTTGGGTTCACAGTGCTTACAATCACCCTCTGGTACCCTCAGTGGGAGCACTATCACTGCACTGCTCACATTGCAGCTTGAGCAATCTGCCTTCTCAAGTTCACTTCTGAATTCCAGAACATTTCCCAGATACTTAATTTTTCAGTCTACCCAATATAGATGTTTGAGGATAGACAGGAGCAGTGCATTTCAGGTGCTGGGAAAGGGATCAGACTATCAGCATGAGCCCTTTCTTTGTTTCATCTAGAGAATGGAAGACCTGGAGTGGAGTAGAGATATACATATATACACACACATACATATATATGTGTGTGCCTGTATACATCACCCCACATATATATATATGGGCACTCCACCTGCCCTGTATAAATATATATGAAAAATTAAATAATATATATACATATGCAAATATAAGTCAAGAGAAATAATGGAGAACAATGACCAAAGGATACATGGAGGAAAAAAAGACAAGAGGAAGGTAGAATAAGGCAGTAGAATGAAGTGAGATGTCAGGAAGGAGAAAGCAGGACAGTATAAAAAACAAGACAGAAAAAGAGGGTGGAGGGGAGAAAATAAAAAGAGAAGATATATGACAGGGCACAAAAATGAGAGAAAAGGCATGAGTGGGCAAAAAATGGAGAGACAGAAAGACAGACAGGCAGAAAAACTTTGCACAGCAGAGAAGCTGTGAAATAAGCAGTTGGAGAAAAATATCACCTGCTAGATCAGCACTTCTGAGTCACGGCTGAGGGGTGCTGCTGCCCCAGTGAGGAACAGTCAAACCCTGGGAGGTGACAGGCTAAACCCAAGGAGAACAAAGAATGAGGCTGGGAGAAGACAAATGATACCACTGTACTAAATTGCTAAAATAGAAATCATGAAGGTCATTGAAATCACCACTTTGATTTTACATCTAAAACTTAAAAGAAAGACCTTATTTTTTTCCAGTGCAATCATTGTTCCTTCTTCTTCTCTTTCAGTGTTAGATTAATTGAATTACTGACACTCCACAGTTACACATCTCTAGCAGGGAAGAAAATCCCTGATATCATTATGCCTAAAGCAGACTTTGTTTTCTGTCTTCCTTTGCTTACAAAAGCTTGTGCAGAAATCATTCAGTAGCTAAAGCTAGATTTCCTGCAGTTCCAAAACTGCTGCAGTAGCGCTGGGTAACATTAGTGGGATGAGGAAAATGAGGAAGCATGTGGGGTGAGTGCTTAGGAAATTATTATTTTTTTAAATTTTGTAATTAGGAAATCTTACCAATGTAGAGGGAAAAAATGCTGCTGGTAGATAATCTGTCGCTCCTTTGCACATTGAATAGTAAGAACAAGGGAGAAGGGTATGGGAAATATATCAATATTATGAGATTTTTTTTTCTGTTATTAATGTGTTCAGTGTAATAAAAACATAGCTGGGAAAATAACACAGTATAACACAAGTACTATGAAGGCTACAGAGAAAAATCCCCAGGAAGATCAGTATTCCAAGGGCAGCACCAGTGTGAGAAACCACCTTTATTAGTAGTAACAGGAGCAACATATGGAGATGAATGAAGCTGGGTTTGTAAATGTGATATGCAACTGCACACTCTCATTTGGCTTTCCTTTTCCACAATCTGACTCAGCCTCCACATGGCTCCACTCCCCCATCTCTTGATTCATAAATTTTGATCTCAAAAAATAAAAGATTTACAAAGCCAGCATCCAAAGGGCATGAGATGATATAAAATACAAGAACATTGGAGAGTGCAGAATGTGGCATCACTCACCACCCTGCACATGGGAATGTTTGCCAGAGACAAGCAGTGAACCGAAGGCCATCCTCTCCAGGGGCTCGCTGGAGGATGCCACATAGAAGAAAACCATGGCTCATCTCCATTGCGCTAAAGGCACACTCTGAGGTAGACAAATCTGTTACAGAATTGTGTAATATTGCTTACGCTGCATGACAGCCACTCTGTTAGACAGTTCCTGCAACACTGTGCCCAGAAGATGGGACACGAAAATAATGAGAAGTAAAAGGGTTTCTTATGGCATACACACTCTGTATTTCTTAAGCTCAGGGTTAACAACAAGCAGTGCAAAACACAACAGTGCGTGAGCAATGCTGTACAGCCCCACATGCTTACTGATTAACTAACAAACGTACATAGCGTTGACACAGAGGTATCTATGCACAGGAATGACCCTTCCTTCCCTGTGGGCCCGAGTTTCTTAGCGTGTGTGTGATGAGGCTGCGGACGGCCAGTCTGGCGCGGCGCAGACCCGAGAGGCCGGTGCCCCAGGTAGGACTGCAGCCCCTGGTCCTGCCGTCGCCTTGCCCGGATTCGGGCATGTGCTTCGCCTTCAACACACGGTGAACCAGAGCTCATTCAGCGCCGGCGATGCGACTCCTAACTCCTACGGCAAAGCTGCCGCCCTGCCCGTGTACCTGTCACGCCCGCAGCACGACCTGATCCTGCTGGGCTCACGATCAGCCGCAACGCCCGCTACCGCCACCCATTCACTGCATCACGGTACCAGCTAGGGAACAAACAGCAAACTGAGAGAGAGCACAGCCCCGCGGCGGACTGCTCCGGTGTGCAGTGCCTATAACAGAGGGCAGCGCACACTGCACCATTACCGCCAGCACAGTATGGTGGATCTTGCCTGCTAGGCGTCTGGACTCCTCCGCAGGCGCGGCGCAGAGTAGGGTAGGTACACACCGGGCGAGGCGGCGAGACTGGGGGGGGGGGGGTTGCCCGCTCGTTGTCTCTCCGCGCAGAGCCTGCGGACGCCACGCCAGGCGGACCGCGGGACCCACCGCCGGCCACAAGAGCTGGAGCCGGGCTGAAATCGTCGGGGCGCCTCCCTCTGCGCCGCCGCGCTCCTGTGGGCCACGCCACCCGTGAGGCCGCCCATAGGCCGCCCCGCAGGCTCCGCCCGCCCCCGCCTCTACGGGCTCCCGCCGCGGGGCTGCCGGGGGCGGGGCGGGTGCTGCGCGGCCCCGGCGAGTGGCTTGGGCGCTGCGGCGGCGGCTGCGCAGGACGCTCGGCACGGCCTCGGCAGCGCCAGCGAACGGGCACCTGCTGCCGCCCTCGCCCGCAGCGGGCAGGGGTGCAGCGCTTTGTCCGGGACTGAGCGGGCGCGCCCGGCCCTTGCGGCGCCTGGCCCACTCCGGCTCGGCCCAGCCCAGCCCAGCGCAGGCCAGCGACCGGCGGGTCTCGGGGCGTCGCCTGGCTCCGGCGGCCTGGGCACCGCGGGGAGCGTGAATGAGAGTTTGCTCCGATTTACGAGCAGGGTGAGTGCCTCGGCCGGCCGCCTCCAGTGTGTGCTTGTGTAGGTTGTGTGTGGAATATGAATTTTTTAATATATTAGGTCCAACCCTTTCCGCCCCCATCGCGGTACCGATCTTCTCGGGCCGGAGCGGTGGGGATCCGCTGGCCCTGCGGACTGGGCACCAAACATGACCCTCACCCCGGGTAGGGCTGCGTGCGGGGCGTGGTGCATCCCGCCGGGCCGCGCAGAGCCCGCCTCCCTCTGGGATGAGGACCCCCGAGAGGGGGTCGCCTTTTGTTCACTTTTCTCGGGGCCGGGGGAGAAGAGGGCATACTGGGAGTGGTGTGATGTGAGCCATTGAGGAGCGCGGCTGGGGGCTTGGTCTTGCTGGGCCTCTTTACGTTTGTGGGAAACTGTAGACTGTCCCCGTAGGCACTCAGTATGCCTGGCAACCCCCTTCCCGGGGTAGCGGAGTAGCTCGGCTCTCCTTCCCGCGTCCTTCTGGCACGGGGCTGCGTGGACAGGTGTTGCAGCAACACCTCCACCCAGGTGAAACGAAGAGCCAGGAGTCACAGGCTGTAGTAAACACTGCGTATGAAGGGTGGCGGTGAACCTGGTAAAGGTCACATCGTTGCGTACAAACACAGCTCGTCCTAGCTGGTCTCTCAAGTTGTTGTTGTCTTGGGGACCGTGTTGCAGCTGCTGGAACGCTGTCCTCGCCGGACCTGCTTCTCGTTTTCACGCTGCCGTGCAGTTGTCTTTGATCTTGGTAGTATTTTATAGAGCTGTTTGCAGGGATCTCCTTTGGCGAGACGGGGAGCACCGCGAGCTGTGCGACACCCCTCTTGCTCCTCTTCCCGGCCCTCAGCCATAGAGGTGTCTGATTCGGAAACGTGACCTGGGAACATTGTTTATTTTGTGAGGTTTGCTTCTTGAGCTTTAGCTGAGCCTGGCTGGATTAGGGCCTGGCCACATATTCATGTAACATGTAATACATAGTAGCCAATAGCGTACATCTGCCTCAAAGTGTGCAGTGCCTGGATTTATTTTGGTGTAGAGCGATGAGGCACAGGAATGTTGGGGGAGTAGAAGTAGAAAAGTGCTGCTTACTTTCAAGAAGACTGAGGATGGTAGGGCTGTGGTGCTGGGTAAATGGTTATTTTACAGTCTAGGCTGTCAACCTGGACTCCTTCAGAAAAGTTCTGGTAGGTGTGCACATACTTCATGAGCCTTCTGTGTGCTTCTGTGCGTCATCACTGGGTTTAAGCACATGTATGGGGCAAACTGGAAAACAATAGATTTTTGTCAGCAGTTGCAGTTTTAGCTTGAGTGGTTGTGATACTGTTAAGCTTGTGTGAATGTGGAATGTATGAATGATGGACAAGTTTCCTGTGTTGGTTGATACGTGGGTGGGGAGGGGGCATATTTAATAAAGTAAGAGATCTCAGGTGCCTGTGCTCTGCGTTATCTGGCAATATCCTGTTTTCATTTTTAACATGTGATAAGTAATTCTTTCCTCAGAATTAGAGATATGAGCTGTCTTAAACCTTTTTTAAAGCGCCTTAGCTCAGTGTTTTTCATATGGTGGCTGCAAGTATGTTTGGCATTCCTGTCATAGTTAATGTGGCTTTGGGCTGAGATGCCAGGCTGAACTGAAGGTGAGCCATGTTGTGTTGCCGGCTCTGCCAGTAAGCTCTTGGAGATGGTTTTGGCCAGTGGCAGGAAGGACTAGCCCAAGCTAAAGTGCCAGATTGATGGAGTTGGGTTTTAACTCTTTTAACTGTGGCACTGGGGAAACCCGGTCAGCACATCCTGGATTAGGAGATGACTGTTGAACGATGTGGAGGAGGCTGCTACTGCGTTTGAATGTACCTGTTACCACTTCTCGAAGTGGTATGGCCTCTGCTCTTGGTGAAGGCATTGCCAAGCTTTCTGCCCGTTCACCTTGTCAACATTGCTGTGGCCTGGTGACCTGACGTCAGCACCTATGGGGGAAGGAGGAACTAATAGTAGCAGCAGCAGCAATGAAAAACCTGTCCTAGCTCCACTCTTTGAAGGTATCTGGTTTTAAAGAGTCTTACAGAGGGCGGATCTTAATTGAAGAGGAAAAATCAGGGCTGATGCATAGCCCTGCTGTCTGCCTGGCTTAAAACTAGTACCTGGTGATTTACAACAGATAGCCAGTGCAGCTCTTCCCTGCTCTTACTTGTTCTCTTCCTGATGTGTGATACTCAAAGCTTGTAGGAACTGAAGTTACATTATAAGAGTGAATGGCTGAGGCAATATCAGATGCAAGTGAGATTCAGTATTGTTTAAGACCTAATATAGAATCATCAAGGTTGGAAAAGGACTCTGAGCCAATCAAGTCCAGCCATAACCCAGCTACCAAGACCACTAAACTATATCCTGAAACACCACATCTGCATTCTTCTGGAACATTGTGGGTACGTATGATGTACATGTGTATGGGGCTGTGACTTCAAAACTAAGGAGGAGCACTGGCTGTTTAACCCTCAAAACAATTTTGGAAAATTAGCAAAGACCTCATTTAACCTCATTATGCCTGCTGAAAAGTCATGCAGTCTTTTTTGGTTCAGTCACTACCAAATCCATAAGGATTCTCAATTTGGGAGACTGTGTTGTATGTAACATATGGTCCCATTAACGGTTTTATGGAGTATATATTTTTTATTTAAGGAGTAGCAGATCACATTTCCTGAGGTTTTGTTTCTTATAGGCCTGAAAAGTAAGTGCTATTCTGGAATGCTTGAGTCAAGGGCAACAAATGACTTGGCAAAAATGTTTAGGTTAAAGCTATATAGCTGTTCAGTGGCTTGTCCTGGTCTCTTCCTCTCTTTCTTCACCTACAGTTTTTATCAGGCTTAGCAGTGATACTTTCTAATTTTGAAGTTATAGTGCCAAAGAATCACTTTGGTTGGAAAAGACCTTTAAGGTCATCCAGTCCAATCATTATTGAACTCTAAGTCTGGTCCTAAAACATGTTCCTTAGTGCCATATGTGTGCGTATTCTAAAACCTCCAGGGATGGTGATTCAGGTACCTCCCTGAGAGGCCTATTCCAGTATTTGATAATCTTTTCGGTGAAGAATTTTCTTCTAATATCCAGTCTAAACCTCTTGCAGTGCAACTTGAGGCCATTCCTCTCATCCTATAGAATCAACCAGGTTGGAAGAGACCTCAAAGATCCAACGTATCACCCAGCCCTATCCAGTCAACTAGACCATGGCACTAAGTGCCTCATCCAGTCTTTCCTTGAACACCTCCAGGGACGGTGACTCCACCAGCTCCCTGGGCAGCCCATTCCAATGGCGAATCACTCTCTCTGTGAAGAACTTCCTCCTAATATCCAGCCTATACCTCCCCTGGCACAACTTGCGACTCTGTCCCCTTGTTCTGTTGCTGGTTGTGTGGGAGAAGAGACCAACTCCTACCTAACTATGGCCTCCTTTCAGGCCAGTTGGCAGGTCTCTGCTCAGACTTCTTTTTTCCAGACTAAACAACCCCACTTCCCTCAGCTGTGCCTCATAAGACCTGTTCTCCAGATCCTTCACCAGCTTTGTAGCCCTTCTCTGGACTTTCTCCAACCCCTCAATGTCTATCTTGTTATGAGGACCCCAAAACTTAACGCAATACATGAGAAGGTGTCTGGTTCTGCAAAGCTCTACTACTAAAGTACTCCAATGTTATGTGCAGAAAAATATGCTGACCCAGGTTGTAGTTTCTCTTGTCAAAGCCTCACTGTGTCAGGCTGAAACAAAAGATGCCATTTTCTAGATTTATCCTGTAATACTATTTCCTTTTTTTGTTTTTCTACACTTTTTTTTTTTTTTTCTGGGAAGGTTATTGTTAAGTGATGAACTCACCTTAAAATTCAGTGAGTTAGTGGTGCTTTTTGTTATGGCGTAAGAAAATGAAGGAGTCTTTGAAGCTACTTCAGACTTCATAAATATTAACAGGCTCTGCGGTCTTCACAGGGGAAGTTCTGGATGTTTTTTTCTTCACCATAATAGTACAGTTTCTTTTTCAGACTAAATCTTCTTGCCTTGACTAAACTGAAAAAAACAGTTATTGTGTGCAAACCAAAACCACTCTACTTGTGATTAGGACTGCTCTTGCTGTTTTTCCACTCCTTTGTTTAACATCTTGTCCTTTACCTTGGTGTACCTTCTGGAAGCAGTAAATTTAATTCCATGACTTAAAAGACCACATCTTCAGTGGTGTTTAAGTGATTGAAGATGCTTTTTTTTTTTTTTTCCTTGTGTGTGTGTTTGAAAAAAACCTTTCTATTTGCATCTTGTCTTACTATGTGTATTTAATATTGCTTGTGTTAATCAGGACCTCAGGAGGTTATTTGATTCAACCCCCTGCTCAAGCAGGGCTGTCTAAACCAGGTTTCCCAGGGCCCAACCTAAATGGTTTTTGAATATCTCTGAGTGAAGGCTCCACCGCCTTCCTTGGCAACCTGTACTTGCTCACCCTCAGTGTGGAAAAAAGTGTTTCCTGATGTTCAGATGGAACCTTCTGTGTTTCAGTTTGTCCCCCTTGCCTCCAGTCCTTTTACTGGGCTCTACTGGAAAATGTGTCCAGTGTCTTTGCACACTCTTGGGGGTGTTCTCATACATTTATAAGATGGCCACCTCCCTCCCCCCTACCTTGAGCCTTCTCTTTTCAGAGCTGAACAGATCCAGCTTTCTCCTCCTTTGCTCACATGAGCAATGTTCTAACCACTCTACCAGTGTATGGGCCTTTGGACTTTTTCTGTGGTTCTTGTAGTGAGGGATCCCAGAGCTGGACACGGTACTCCAGCTGTGGCTTCATGTTTCCTAGTATGCTGTAAAAATGGCAAACTTCTGAAATAAAATTTGAGCATCAATTTTAGGATGCTGGTCTGAGAGGTCACTGTTGTACAGTAAGTCATTGTTGCAGCTTCACTGAGTACTTTTGCTCTTCTTCAGGAGCTCTTCTTCCTTCTTAAAAAAACTACAAATGCTTCATCATTTTCCTGATCCCACCTGTGCTGGTTTGGGAAAATTTTTGACCTGTGATTAAGGGATTTATGACTGGGTTGGCTGACTGCATGTGCCAGATAAGTGTAATCGTTAGATGCTGAGTCACATGGCTATGTGTGTTTCCTGGGGTGAGTTCATAGGGACTACTGTCTGAAAACAGGACTTCCCTCAGTTTTGTGTGAATGCTTGATTACTTTTGTGAAGGCATATCCTTGCTGCAGGCTGGTTTGGTTCTCCAGCAGCCATCCCATGTTGTGTTGTACTCTGGGGCTGACCTGCATGCTCCATGGACACTTTGTCCATCTGCATTTCCCTTACAACATGCCTGAAGGTAAGCATCTGTCTATAAACTGAGTGAGGTTCTAAAGCTTCCTTATTCTACCACATCTGTTTTGTATGCTTTCGTGGTAGCTGTAGTGGATGTTAAATATAGAATTTGTAAGCAAGGTTTTTATTTTTAGGTCAACATTTCAGGTGCAGAGTAAAAATGTTAGTGTAGTGTTGTTCCTGGGTGGGGAAAGAGAGATGAGAACAAGAAAAAAGCATAAAGTTTAAAATACCACTTCATCCTTGGAATTGCCATCAAACTCAATGGGAAGGGATACTCATTTCTTGACTCGAGTGTCCCCTCGTGTATACCTAGATCTGTTTAGTTGGTTAAGATTTTTTTTTTTCAGTGTGTTAAAAGAATATTACAAAATTACTTGGAAAATGCAGTTGCTTGTCTTCTGTATGTCCATGTATAATAATGAATAGACACACTTCTAACCCCCGAAAGTAACTGCAGAAGGCGAGGTCTATACTTACCTTAAAGAGAGCAAAGCCATACACTCCATGCAGGCCTGATGCATACAATTAGTGACTGAGTGCAATTAGTTTCCAGCTGCTAAAGCTGTCTTATCAGAGGCTCTTGATAGGACTGTCAGCAATTTGTGTTAGTATCTGGCATTACTAATGCTTAGCAATATTTACCATGTTGTAAAAAACACTTGTTCCCTCAATATTCATTTCAGGTATTAGGTTGGTTATGTACAGGACGCTTCAAATTCACAAGTTTGGAAACGAACCAATTCTTGGGGACTGAAAATTAGTACTAGCTTTTTTTGGTGAAGGATACCCAAGCACCTTTAGATGCTCCAGGCAGAGTTTATTTCACAACCTGCATTTTATCATTAGCTTCAATTTTGAAAAGTTGCTTCTTCAAGTTAGAAATGTGTACGCAAAAAAAAATTCTTAAGGGTTTCAACTCCAGAGCTATCTTCAGAAAAAAGTCCTCCAGCCTCTCACTGGATTTTACTAGCGAAGGCTTCTTGTTCCTACATTCAGGAAATGGTTTACATGTTTTTCTTTCCCTCTCTGCATTCCCAGGTGTGCTCAGTAACAGCATTTAAAAATAACTTGCTGCGCTTTTCGAGGTTAACACGTTGTAATTCCTGGGGAAAGGTAGCAGGGCTAGAGTGGTGTGTGGATTTGTAACTGTCATCAGTACTTAAGCAGTGTTGCAGCCATAGGGATGGGGAAATATGATCCTCTAGGGAAGGGTCTCTTAAAATACAGCTTCAAGGCCGTGCGTTGTCCATGATGCTGTGTTATGAGCTGAACAGGGGTATCATTTTCTTCCATCTTTTGGTAGAGCCAGGTGATGTCTGTAACTAGAGTTCAGGGTCCCTCTCTGTGCTTAGGATGCAAGCTGCTTCCCTAGACAATACTGTAGTAGTGAGAGCACTACCAGTAGTAGGCTTTGGATCTCTATCAGTAGTGGGTTTTGTTCCAGGCACAACATGCAGCCAGAAACTGGGTGAGTTTATGCTTTCAGGGTTGGCTAGAGAAATTGGCATGCTCAGTTGGAGCCTTAGAAATATGAACCTTAGAGATCTTAGCAGCAAAGAAGAGTCCAGTCTGAAAATACCCATAATCCCATTTTGGAGTGAAGGGAATGGTAGTCTGGGTAAGATGTGCATTTGTAATTTGTATAATTTGCAAGTTGTGTAATTTGCATGATTATTGCAACAGAAGAAATGCTGTGTTCATCACCCAGAGGTGAAATGCTCTGCACCTTTAGAATGATGTTCTTTGCACTTACACTGTCCTTGATGAATGTGACTTTGGCTACCTGATTCAAAATCACGGTGCAAGATGATCTGCAGTCTTGGATCATATTTCTGAACTCACTTTTAGTTTTGAGGCTTTCTTCATCTTTCCATTTGCACACTTTTTCCCTTGTGAGACAGGGAATAATGCTGAGGGAGTTACCTGCAAGTACCATCCTTGAAAATCCTGTCTGCTTCCTCTTTCTGCTTGTAGCTGAGGTTTGATTCGCAGCAGCTGTCATCTTGTTTGTATGGAGCAGAGATACCTGTGAAGTGTGGAACCTGAGAAGGGCAAAACATCTGAAGTATCCTCATCTGACTAGTATTAGGGTGACTTTGTACTGTGATCGTAGTAAATCCCAGCTCTGTAAACTACTTAAGTCTCACGTCAGCTTGCAAGGATCGTATCATCGGAAGCAGCAGGAATAAATGGAGTCTGTATAACTATGTTCTTTATGTAGTCTCACTTTTCAAAGCATTAAACCACTTGTAGGCATTATTCCAGTTTGATTAATCTTATTTTTTGCACCGCTGCAGTTCTTTTATCTACAACCTTCACATTCCTCTTAAAAGGCTAACTGGCAAAGCAACTGTAAAGGTCAAGTGTCTGCAATCGCCTTTTTCTATGAAAAAGTAATATGGTTCTGGGTTGTGTAAACCCCTGTGATCTGTGGGTTCACCTGGGAGTGCACAGTGAGGAATGTAATTTCCAGATAGCCATGGAGCACCTGTCTGGGCATATTGATCTTTTAAGGGAACTGCCAGCTGCTACAAGATTTTCATCAGCTGTAAGAGCTTCCTGGAAACTTTCAGTAATTAAAACCAGTATCAGGAGTTTACAAAACACTGCAAAAATGAGGTCTGTGTTTTATTTCTGATTATCTGGATCTAGTCCTGTCTTTGTTTCTCTGAAAAAAAATCTCAATATATAGCTTTTGATGCTTATTAAAGAGTCTGGGCCTATGTTGAAGGCTTCTGCTTTTCTTCCCCAGCACGGCTGCATACGGGATCAATATACATGCATTCAACAGCTATTTTTGCTTTCACTTATAAGAATAACTGCCTGAAGTGAGATGGTTCTGACTTCCCTAGAAAACTGTGTTAAGAAACATTTTTACAGCCAGTAACACTTTTCTGTAGCTACTTCTGCTTCTTTCCTGTTCCTTCCAGTAGCAACCTTTCCCCAGTTGGAGAGCTTTGCCAAAGACTATTTCCTCAAATGCCCTATCACTTACCCTCTACAACAACACACTGAAAACAAGTGAGGCACGAATGCCATTTCTCAGAATATTTTACAGGAGAATTGTAGAGCTCACTTTGCTTAGTAGTTTGAATTTGCCTGGGGATGCTCTCTGGCCCTTGGCAGCCCTCTGTTCGAGTCAAGCAGTGACAGCATATGCTTTTTGAACAAGAAACAATGACTGGCGTTTTAAGTCTTTCTCTGGTGAAATGCTAGCCTAGTTGTGTGCAGTCTCTGCTTTGGATTTCACTTGGATGTATATAGCTATTCTGGTTGAAGACCATAGGAGCTCTTCAGAACTACTTTTCTGCAGTTTTTGCTGATACTTTGAAATTGTATAAATATTTTTTCATTTAGAGATAAAACTTTTAAGTATTAAGCTCTTTTCTGTGACTCATTAGACTGTTGTTGGTGGTATTTTGCCTTTAAGTCATTGAAAATTTTTCCATGCAGTTTATACTCCTTACTGTCTGAAGCAAGCTGTATTTATTTTACCCTGAAGGTTGCTTTCTTCTCAGATGTCTAAAAGCTCGTGATAATCTCTGATGGCTAATATGAAAGTACAGCAGACCTTACACACACACACACATGATTTTTTTTGTGTGCAATATTTAACTATTGAACAATTCTGCTAGATGAGTTTTGGAAACAGTACATGGAATGACATGAAAAAGGTGTCTGTTTGCTCTGAATGTGGTGATCTACTTTTCCCCCCCCCTTCTGTCTTATGTTCAAAAGCTCCAGCTGAGCTAATGAAGTTAATACTGCATTCTTGTAAAAGTCAGAAGCAAAGTAGATAAAGACTTAATTACTTACTGGAAACTCTAAGAAGGGTCTGGATCTTGAAGATGATTGTCTGCCCACATGTTGCTTGTCTCAACCACAAGTTGACAAATGGTGCTTTGCAAGCAGATAATTTCTGATGTTTTTGAACTGTGGAGGAAAGCCAGGCACCAACTGTTGAAGTAGATTAGCTACAAGCATGCAGATTTTCTTTCCTGAAAGCTGATGATTTGAAATAACTTCTTATTTTAAAATAAAGATTAAACAGATTCAACTCTTAAAATAGATACTTTTTTTGTTGTTATTCTTTAACAAAGTGCAGTCATAACAAGTAGTGTGAGTATTGTTACTGAGGTGTGCAGAAGAGCAAAGCTTTCTGTCTAGCAAGGTGGAAAGGAAAGCTCACATGATTGCCAGTCAGCTAAAGAAAGCATCTTTAAAGGTATTCAGTTGCATGAGATTCTGGATAAGGAATTGGCTGGATGGTTGCATGCAGAGAGTGGTGATCAACAGCACAATGTCCACCTGGAGATCAGTGACAAATGCCGTCCCTCACGGGTCAGTGCTGAGACTAGTGCTCTTTAACATCTTTGCCAGTGATATGGACAGAGGAATCGAGTGCACCCTCAGCAAGTTTGCAGATGACACCAAGCCATGTGGCACAGTTGACTTGCTAGAGGGCAGGGATGCCATCCAGAGGAACCTGGCCAGGCCAACCTCATGACATTCAACAAGGCCAAGTGTAAGGTCCTGCACCTGGGTTGGCACAATCCCGGGCACAGGTACAGGCTGGGTGGCGAATGGCTGGAGAGCAGCCCTGAGGAAAAGGACCTGGGAGTCTGGGTTGATGGAAAGCTCAACAAGAGTTGGCAGTGTCAGTGCATCCCAGAGAGCAACCATGTGCTGGGCTGCATCAAGAGAAGCATGGCCAGCAGGGCAAGGGAGGTGATTCTATGATTCTCCCCTTTAACTCTGCTCTTGTCAGACGCCACTTGGAGTACTGTGTACAGTTCTGGAGCCCCCAACACAGGAAGGACATGGAACTGCTGGAGCAAGTCCAGAGGAGAGCCATGAAGATGATCAGAGGGCTGGAGCACCTCTGCTATGAGGACAGGCTACGGGAGTTGGGGCTTTTCAGCCTGAAGAAAAGAAGGCTTCAAGGAGACCTTATAGTGGCCTTCCAGTATCTGAAGGGGACCTACAGGAAGGCTGGAGAGGGATTGTTTGCAAAGTCTTGTAAATGACAAGATGAGAGGTAATGGGTTTAAAGTGGAAGAGGGTAGATTCAAACTAGATATTCTGAAAGGGTTCTTTACAGTGAGGGTGGTGAGACACTGAAACATGTTGCCCAGGGAAGCTGTGGATACGCCCTCCCGAAAGGTGTTCAATGTCAGGTTGAATGAGGCCTGTTCTAGTGAGAGGTGTCCCTGCCTATGGCAAGGGGTTGGAACTGGATGATCTTTGAGGCCACTTCCAACCTAAACCATTCTGTGGTTCAGTAGCCCTGTCATTCTTGAAGGGAGACAACTTACTCCATCCCCCACGTGCTCTTGTGTGCACCCTCATGTGGGAACACCAGGGTGAAATAGTTTGGCTTCTTCTGTAGCCTTGTTAACTTACATGCAAAATCTTAAGTGTGTTTGTTTTTTTTTCCCCATAAATGTGTGAGCTCTTAGTCAAATGTGTTAGGGCTGGTTGTACACAGATTGGACCCAGCTTTCCAGTCTATTTTGTGTGATTCTTGAGCATCTAGAAACTGTTCTGCAAACTGGGAAACAGTCTTGTAGTTCAGAAAAAAACTTGCTTTCATGTCTTCTGGGTTGTGTGGCTGCCTCTTCTGAAAGAGTGGATGCAGCTGGTTGTGTTTTTCAGTCTGCTTATTGCAGTGAAGCTATTGGACGGCTAATGCCTCTGGCATGCTGTGGGGCATTAAAGTGGAGCACAGCAATAAAACACTAGAACAATCCTTGATTAAAACTGCTGTTAATTTTCTGAAGATTTTGTACTCTACAATGAATAAAGTGCTTGGCAGGAGTATCAGTAGGATATGAACTATCCCTTCATGTTTTTTTGTCTTTTGGAGATCTGTAGTTGGTTTCTGGGCTTAAGCTGGTGATGTGACCTCTCAGTTTTGCTGTGAGGCACCACTATCTTCTCTCCAGCTTTGACTTGCAAACCCAGTTTCTTAGGAAGGTAGGATCTCTGCAGAAGTCTCCTTTGTGAATTTAGGAAGCTGTGAAATGAGCACAGGTGAAGTGGGCTAGTGGAGCAGGTGAGAGTGTACAAGGAATAATGCTCCCTGCCCCTTTCATCCCCACCCCAACTAACCTCTAAGAAAGATAAACCATATGTTTATGGCTCTATTTCTTGAAGCGCTTTGACCTTTGGACCTTTTTATTGCTAACTGAAGTGCCATTGTGGCATAAATAAACCCATCAGCTCAAGTAGTGTAACTCTGGCCCTCATCCCAGTCTTCAAGGCAGATGTGAATGCCATCCTGTAGCTGGCTTTTTAGTTACTTCAGTCATCATTTCAATCAGATCAAGCAATATTATTTCTTCTCACTTTGTTTCTTTCACTTTGTTATAAAACTATCCTGCTAGCATTGTGTTAATTTAAGTCTTATTTCGAGTCTAAAGGTTCAGCAGTGTGCCAGGTTGTTATTTACTGTCATTTCGTTTAGTATCATCTTAGCAGGCTGATAGGCTTCATGGTGTGTTTCTGGTATTTTGAGACAAGAAAATAGTTTGTTTTGAAACAGAGCGTACAAAAAGTGGGGTGGATCAGAGTGCTTGTACAGACTTGGTTTGTAAACTGAAGAGCTGATCCATTAGATGTGAACAACATTGGATTCATGGGTGACCCCATGTTTAGGATAAAAAACCAACAAAATTCATTTTTTTGCCTCTTCCTAGAGTCTAGTACATTTCTTGTTGAAATACAGTGGAACTCATATGATGTTATCAAGAGAGAAGCTAGCTTCTTGTGAGAGAAATGCCACTTAGCACTTTTGTGATGCTGCCAACATCAGGTTTCCCCTTGGCAAAATAGAGGGGCTCGGTGTGTTGGTGTGCCCTGGTTTGTTTAAAAGACTTGCTCTAAGATTCTGTGTTCCAGTCAAAAATGTAGCTGTTGACTCCTGTGTATAATTTTCCTTTGTTGAGCCATCTACAGTTATGAGGCAATAGGACATAACAAGCACCATTAATGTTAATTTCCTGTGTATATGGAGAAATTAGTAAGAACTGGGCTAGTTTATGGTGGTAGCCTCAGTTGGCTGGTTTATGTGCTTTGAAGAGGCTCTGTACCTTCCTTACAGACTTACTTAATTTACATTTTCCTGAAATTGTGGAATTTTTTGTTTCCTTTTCCTCAAGTCTGTGTATGATTTAAGGAAGCTTCAAAATTGCTAATAGAATATGGAGACCTATCTCTGTCTTTCCTCCGCATTCCTATGTCAGTCACGCGTGCAGCCATGTATGCCAAGTTGACAAAGGTGGAGAGCCGAGCTGCTCTGCATGTGTCTGGAGATGAATGGATTGTGATTGCTGTCTGGGGTTAATTTGTGGCCATGTTGAGCGTTTTAAGTGGTGAGTTATTTTGGTTTTGTTTACAAAACAGAATTGGTTTAATGAAGTAATAAAATTTGGGAGAAAAGACAAGCACCCATAGGAAACTTAACTGGAGTAATTTTTTTAATTCTCTGTTTTTCTTTGCTTTCCATTCTCTCCTGTGTGTTTCCCTATGAGTCCCTGACTCACAGCCTCTGTCATTCTTTCTGAGGTTATTTTATTTCCTGGCAGAGACCCAGTCTGTCATCCCCCATCTGTAACTGCTGGTGGGACAGGGGCCACCCACTGCTCAGCCTCAACTTCATACTGCTTTATCAGCTGCCTATTTAACTGTCACAACTACTAAGCAAGTAAAGTAGCTTTTTCCTGGGCTAGACTGGGGTCTATCTTCGATCCTATACTTAAAGCAGTTTGTAGTATCACTGAAATGGACTTTAACAGCAGCTGATATTATGTATAGAGGTTATTGGGAAAACATGGTGGTGGTGCCTAGAGTACGTGTGCTTCTTGGTTTCACAGCAGTTTAATAGCAAAGATTTCCATTTATTTCTGATGTCCAAAGCATGTTAAAATTAATGTGAAACAAGATCAGCAGTTATGGCAAAATACCCAAAGAGTTTACTAAACAGAAGTAAACCTGTGAGTTTCCTTTTCACAGATCACATTGGGCTGAGAGGGATCCTCAGAGGTCATCTTGTCCAACCCCCCTTGCAGTGAGCAGGACCCTTCCAACTAGATCAGGCTGCCCAAGGCCACATTGAGTCTGATCTTGAATGTCTCCAGGAGCAGGGCCTCAACTGTATCCCTGTGCAATCTGTTTCAGTATTTGACCACTCTCAATGTAATGAATTTCCTCCTTTATGTCTAATGTAAATATACCCTTATCCAGATTAAAGCCATTGCTTCTTGTCCTATTGCTACAAGTCCTAAGCGAACCCTTCTAAAGCCTTCCTGTAGGTCCTCTTCATATATTGAAATGTGGCTCTAACAGACTGAAGCTCTGGTGTGTGACCAGTTTCAGAAATATGTGTCATGGCAGCTTCATAAACCCTGTCTTTAGGGTGAAACTTTTTTGTCATTTAACCTGATTTAAGTGTAAGTGACTACTGTTAAAGGATGTTCTCTCCCTCTGCCCATGACCAGAAGCATTTTCTGTGCAGGAGGCGGGACAGACCTATCAGCTGGTGCAACCACAAGTGAGGCTGCATAGCTGTCTGCTCTCATTAGACTGACCTTGCCAGAAAACAAACACAAAGATTAGTTACATCAGCAACAACTTGGTAAACTGCATGAGTGGTCAAGTGACATGAAGGCCATGGCAGAAATGAACAGGGTTGATCCCTTTGGTGTCAGCTTGTGATCAAGTGGGCTTCAGATTTGGCTGGGCTCGTTTGATCAGGATGGGTATGCAGTGAAGGGACAGGACCCAGTGGATGACCAGGAAGGGAGGTTTTTTTTACTGTAATGACGTGCTACTTCTCTCAGGGTGCTAGAGTAGCTGACAGACGCCAGTGCTGATCGACTACTCGCTGTCTTGAACAGATAAATCCTCCAGTCTGCGTGCTGCTTGAGCTGCTCTCTGCAGACACACTCGTTCTCGTGCACGGTTTTTGGTGTGCTTTCCTGATGGCATAGTAAAAGTTACACTTACTCCCCCCCACTTCAGGTGTCTTGAGTGAAAAAAAGAGCTTTGTCCTCCTCCTGGGAGTTAAAATTCACAATTTAGCAGTTTACAGAAGAATTAACATAAGAAATCTTGCTAATTTTAGGTGTCATGATGACAGACAGGGTGTGAGCATGTTTGTGGAAGTGGTTTGGAGGTGTGTTTCTGGTGTAACGTTAGGTGGAGGATTGAGTCTGAAATACAACTCCCACAGCTACTCAGCTGAAATAGTCCCTGCCCTTGATTTGTTTCTTGATGTACTGGTGTGGCTTGTATTGGTACATGTGTTTGGGTTAGGGCTGTTTGGTTTGGTGTTTGGATTTTTTTTTTTTTTTTTCCTTTTGTGAGTCCCTCCACAATTTCCCTTTGGCACAGGCCTGAAAATTTGCAGAGATTGAGAAGCTCATTCTGAGAACCTCTGCCTTAAAATGTTTGCTGAATATGTCTGAGGTATCCTCAGACCCTCTGAGGAGGGACAGAACAGTATCGTACAGCCCCATATTGCCATGTTCTGTCTTCCTTCCCTTCCCACAACCCCTCACATCTGCAGCAGCCAAGCTGAAGGTAGTTTGTGTTGTTTTGGTTTGGTGTGGTTTTTTTTGTTTTTTTTTTTTTTTTTTCTGTGAAACCCTGTTTCATCTCCCAAGCAGCTTTGTGTTGTGAGCTGAATGACATTTAGTCTTTCGGGGAAAAAAATATATATTCATGGAGCTGCATTATGGTTGCTGTGACAACCTTACTGCTGGCAGTCGAGATTGGTATGTTGAATTTCTGTCTCTAGTTCCTGTGTTGTACCATAGCACACTTTTTCTTTTTTTCTTCTCTGCTCCTTGCAGTCAGTGGACAACTTAAATTGTTTTGGAGTTGATGTTTAATTAACATCTGCAGTTAATTAAGCCTGCAACATGGAAGCCCAAATTCCTGCTTGTTTCTGATCTGTGTTAAGCAAGTATTGCTTCTGCCAGCAGTTGATAATGCAAAGGAGGTGATTTTAGTGAGATTTTCCTTTGTTCATCTCCCTTTAAACTCAGGGAAAAGAATAAACCTCAACTGCTAAGCCTGTATTTCTCCACACCATAGGTAGCCTCACTGATGACTTAGTTTCTCCTGTAAAATGTACCAACAAAATCTATCCCTATCCAGTCCAGTGTATACCTAGAGTTTTAAGGACTCCTGGCCCTGAAAGGATTGGAAGCCTTTAGTAGCTATTACTCAAAACCAGAAAGCAGTTTGCTTGGTATATGCATCACATCATAATATGATCCCAGGGCCAAGAATGTTGTAACTGAAGGAAGTCTTTACCAGACTGTGATGCTAAGGTAGTGACTAATCCAAATATGAACCTGTGATGAGTTGAACATGGGGAAAACTTGGTTCTGAAGGTCAGGCTTTGCGTGTTTGTTGATGTCAGAATTTGAGGGTACTTGCACAACACTTGGACAGTGTTTATAAACTGTTCTTGGCTAGTCCAACTGTCTCAAAGTGTTGCTATGTCTTGGATTCTGATGAGAAATAATTACATCAATCTATATAAAAAAAGAATTGCTTAATCCTGGGTGATAGAAGTCTCACATGGGTGCTGTTCCTGAAATAGTGAGTGAGGCTTGTGTCCCTTTTATATGCTTAAATGGCTTAAGTTGATGCAAAGTTTTCTTAAAAGGCATCTCCTTCATCTATATAAAACCATTTCCCATTGCTCAAGAAGAGATGCTGTGAGTAAGATTTGGCTTTTCTTTACAGATGTGAGCCTTCTGCAAAGCAGTTTGGGAAAAGTGTGTGATGGGAAAGAAAAGCTGAGCAGACCAGAAGCTCTCAAGTGTAGTCAGCTGATCTTTCTCTGGTTAGTTTCTTAAATATTAATAAGTACAAAATGTTCATACAGTGACTTGAGAGTCTATTAAAATGAGAAATTGGGGTGAAAAAAATCACATAGCAAGAGAGGACTTTCCACAGAGCAGTATATAGAACTGAACTGATTATCTGTTGTAGGCTTAGATACACTCACTGAGGCTTTCAGATTTAGTTAGACATGTTGAGAAAAAACGCATGCGATGCTCTGTTTTCAGTATCAGCTGGTATGCTGATGGCCTGAGTGTATCTTGCTGTTTTCTTGCTCTCCTGTCAACTCCTGTATAATAATACAGAGGAGAATTTCAGTGTAGAAGTAATAACGTAATCCTGATACTTTCCTCTCTCTCGATCTGCACCATACCATGCTCATAATGAGAGTGAAACATCCCAGTGTTGGTGTCAGTATTCATTCTCGCAGAACTTGGCCTTTCTTGGATACCAGACAGAGGTCTTGCCTTAGGCTCTTGCAGAAAGACATTTTGAGATTGAAAGGAGGATGTGAAGGAGATGGAGTGTAAAGATGAGAGAACTAAGGGTATGCTGGATTTGCTTCAAATCCAACATCATCTTCAGCTTTCCGAAACTCCGTTTTTCTATCAAAAGGAGCACAGGTGCTTTGAAGGTTACTTTGCTGTGGCAATTTTGACCTGAGATGAAATTCATCCATGATATGACTTTTTGTTGTTGCTATTGCTTTTTCCCCCTAGGCTCCAGATAAACACTTCCTCAGGCTATGTTACTTGACTTTGTCCAACAGGTTTGCGTGCTAAGAGCTGAGGAAAACTAAATTGGTGCATTGCAAGGCACAGTCCTTTCACTAACAAAGTACACATGAAGATCTAGCTGTTTGATTTCTGCCTACTCTACCAATCTGTGTACTCAGTTTCAGTGTATTCTTGTATAAAAACTAAGTGCATCAACAGAAACCAATGCCTATCAGCCTCATGTAGGAAGGCCAGGGGCAAGTTAAGGTGGATTTCAGACAGCAGCACTACACTGAGTGCTGCCCTTCCCTGATTTCTCTCATTTTTTCTGCATTCCTACCTCTTCAGCAATCATGCAAGAGCAGAGCATGGGGCAGCAGTGGTGTTAAGAGGTGTGGTGGGGATGTATGTAGGAACAATCCCTGTGACTGAGCCCCTCCAGATAGCACCAGGCTCTTGTCATTGCCCAGCAGCTGGCTGTCTCCTTTCTAAAGCTAGATCTGCCCATGATTCTTGTGTGAAAGTTTGTGAGAACTTGATTTTTCTTTACCTAGCCTTAAGTATGGAATGTGTGCTTCTCTTACTTCAGGATTTTGAGTCTTGATTTTGAGTTTGGATTTGATTTTATTATGCTCAAGTTAGTAATTTGCAAGCATGATATGAGTCTTATGGCACATCATCCTAGGCACTGGTGGGAGACAAAAAATCAAAAGCAGATGTAGACATGTGTCACCCAGATTATAGCATGTTTGTTGTATAGTATTGTGACATAGGACAGTGTTGGGAGATGAGTGTTTGCAGGACACAGATTGAACAATATTTAATTTTCATTAGTTCACATTTTCTTTAATGGTTAGTTTGAAAGCAATGGAAGATGTAGATCTGTATTTTGAGTTCTGCATGTGCAAAACTGCATGTTGGTTCAGATACTGCTGGTATGGGAAATTACTAGAAACAGATGGTTCAGCTATAAGTTCCAGGCTGAGTCCAGGATGTGGATGCAGAGTTGGGAGAGGGGATGAATAGCTATGATGGTAGACCAAGTATTTTGACATTTAATTACTATTTCTTCTAAGATATTTAATTCTAGATCAGATTCTGGTCTTATGTCTTAGAAAAGTTTACTCCAATATAAAGAGGCTCCTGTTAAATTTAGAATACAAAATCTCTGATAAGCCTTTCCTCTTGATGATCATGAAACTGCCTAAATGTCTCCACATATATTGATCTTTATAAAAAAAAATAGTTGCAAGAAGAAGCTGTTGATATAAAAAGCCTCTCTTAGATGGTACATTTGGCTGGAGGCCAGATAATGAGTTTCTATAGGAGCTTGTTGGCAAGCTTAGATTTTTGCTTAGGTTAATCTAATGTAACTGTAAGTAATCTGGGGGCCTGGTACATTCCAAATTGTTTTTAGACAAAATTATACTGTGTTTATATTATAACTGAGCAGATATTTTTACATAACAGCTTCTTAAAGCATTTAAATGCATGGGAGCATGATTCTCTACTATTTCTTTCTCTAAGCACCAACCTACGAAATCATACCTTAAAAATATTATTGCTGATGACATCTCCTTTTTTTTAGCCTCTGTATTACAGAATTTAAGCTGACTTTCTTCAGTGAGTGATCCTTTAGTACTTTAAAGAAAGGTTTGCATTTTTAAAAGACCAGATGATAACACACTTAAGGTATGTACATCAGTTTTACTGATTAAAAAAACCCATAAATATGTTAATGAGTTTGTCTGCTGGCCAGGTTATTCTGTGATCTTGGGGTGAAATGCATGAACCATTCGAGGAGAAGGCTGGAGTTTAGAACTTTGTGTCCCTAAACAATGTCCAAAACAGGTAGTTACACTGCTGGGACTTTTGTCTGGTCTCATGGGTCTTTCATTCTTTGTTTCCTGAAGGCAGAGCTTTGAAGAGAAGAGATAGACACTGCTCTGTCTCAAGATGGTTTTGTAGCCTCTCACTACATTTGTGTCCTTTGTGAATTTGCATCCACTTTAAGGAGAAACGAATTTGAACTTTGAAACATCCATCAAAGTGCTGTGTGTGCCAGACTGTAAAAAGAGGCCCATAACCAACCTTGGTCTTTGGGGAGTAATGGATAAATATGGCTTTAACAGGAGAAGCTGAAGACTCCTGATTCTGCTCTGGACAGCAATGCTCTTATGCAGCTTTGAGTTAACTGCTCCATCCAAGAGAGTAATGGAGAAGGCTTGGAAGCATGCTTTTCCACCACTGATATGGACTGGTGAGTGGTAACTGGAAAAGGAACATCACTCTGTCATCATCATTTTTTCAAATAGCTGTATCATTGGCAGTGACAATATGGATGATGAACGAAAGGGTTTGATTTACAACTACGTTGCTGTGGATTTGGCTTGCATGGTGTCTAAAACTGGTTGAACATAGATGGAGATCTTTGAGACTGAAGAGAACACGTTTGTGCTGGTGCTTATCAGAGGTTTTAACTTCCCTGATAGCATTTGTTCTGTAATTGCTATTAATAGTAAGGCCTAGAGATATTTCTGGGTGCAATAGCTGACAGGTTTCTTCATCAAATAGTCAATGAATGAGCAAGAAGTGTTTCTATTTTTAACTTAGATTTGACAAGTAATAGAACTTAAAAGAAGAGCTGTTCATGGAAAATAACCTTGGTGTGAGTTACTGCAAGTGATTCTGAAGTGAAGGATTAAACACAGGGCTGCAACTTTAAGTGTCTTTGATAAAGGAAGAGGTTTGTGGGTTGCTTTTTATGTTTTGGATTTTTTTTTTGCTGTTGTGCATTTGTTTTTTTCTCTGTATCTTTTCTTCCTCACTGAACTACAGGGACTTTGTGTTAGTTTCAAACTTCTGTGTTTAAGTAAAGAGTGCTAATAAACCTTCTCAAAGATGCAGGCAAAGGCAGATTTTGAAGGATATGATTGGATTTGAACTTGGTGTGAGTCATCCCTGGGACTAGTAGGAGGAGAATCTGCAGGGAGAGATGAAGAACTCTGTGGAAAAGTTGTTTGTGTTAGGAGGTGAGATTTGCCGCTAGTGCAAAGGCTGTGGGAGCCAATAACAAAAGGATCTTCTTTCTTGCTCTTCATTTATAACCTGAGTGACACATGCCTACATCTGCTTTTGATTTTTTTTTTTTTTTTGTCTCCCACCAGTACCTAGGATGATGTGCCATAAAGCTAAGCCTGTTTTTTTAATGGAAGAGAGCAATGTTTGCCATAGGGGAGAAAGAAGATAGTACAGGAATGATTGCCTCAGTTTTTTACTGCAGAAAAAGGTCATTTGCAAGCACATTGTGGCACCCTGCAAATGGAATACTCTGAGATGAGGAACAGTTTGTAGGAGAGAAAACTATTAATGTTATTATTATTAGTTCTTCAGTTCTGCTACTCCAGCAAGCTACTGCTTTGGCAGTTTGTATAGCAAGCCAGCAATGAATGGAGTTTGGGACCTTTTGACAGTGTCATACACACAGAGCATTGAATTGGATTAATTTGGCAGGTCTGGTTTACATCAGAAATGATACAGTGGAAAGGTAGCTTTCCAAGATACTGCAATGACTTTACATACTTTAATTACACTCTCCTTTATTGTCTTATAAACAGCTTGTTATCTAGAATTTTTGTATTGCTCATGTCCTGTGTTGTCTCTCAAAATGTCCTGGGTGTGTGGTGTTCTTCCAGATAACATAGCACCTGCACATTCTGCAAAAATACTGACTGCCCTGTTTCTTTTGTAGTAAAATTTTGGTCATGATAATTTTTTTAGAAGTTGTGAAATAATTACTAGTAGGAAGGCATTCTTCTTTGCATCTCAAAGAGAGAGAAAGAAATCTAGGAAAGGATATGCAAGATTGACAGTAGTGGTAATTTTGAGTAGTGCATTTGAATATGATTTATGGTCTGCTGCAAAAGTCGTTAGTTTTTGGTTGGATCTTCTGCATGCATCTTGCTAGTGACTTTTCTGATTAATCCTTGGTACTTTGTTTTCGTAGCCTGAAGCAGTAAGGAGCTATAATAGCCTCTTTTGCTGCAGTTCTTCTGGAATTTTAAGGATTGGCTTTAAAGCTTAGTGGATTTTTGTGTATTTGACTATAGAAGCATCAGCAAGTTGAAGAACATGGACTTAAGCAATGAAACATATTTTTGTCTCAAGCAACCTGTTAGGAACTGACTTCTCAAACTTTGGAGTGCAGATAGTGCCCTTGGGACAGAGGCCATAATAGTGTGGAAAGGTGGTAAATTATCAGCTAATGAAAAGCAAATCGTGCATTTGTTAAAATGTGGGAAAAAAATGTCTGTTAGAAAGTTATGCTGCAGTACAGTTTTCCTCTAGTGGCACAAAGGCCCTTGGAAGATGATTAGAAGCAATTAATAATTGGAGTATGCATATTTAAAGCTATCACAACATTTCTAAAATGCTCCTGTCTTGTTTCTTGCAGAGACTCCAACCGTCATGTTAAGGTAAAGCAGAAAAGTGCAGTGCTGAACATGCTAAAGAAGTTGGACAAAATAAGGTTCAGAGGTCACAAGAGAGATGAGTTCCTTGATTTAGCAGAATCTCCAAATGCTTCAGACACCGAATGTGGAGATGAAATCCCAGTGAAAATACCTCGAACGTCAACTCGAGACAATGAAGAGCTGAGAGACCCTGTAAGTATTTTACATATCATGTTGTTTAGCTCGTTTCCAGTCCACCTCATGGTCATCTAACCCAAAGACTTCAAACTGTATACTTTAACCCACTCCTTTGGGTTTGGCAGCTTCTATCCTGTTCTGCATCTATTAGCTCTTTTAAATTACAGTGGATCTGTATGCTGTTACATACACTTTTGTTTATATGGCCCTCTTTTGCCAGATCTTTTTTCACTATGATCGTGGAACAAACAAATGATAATTATAGGATGCTTTTCAATCACAGAAACTGTTGTATACAAATCCTTAAGCTCTGCAGACAAGGAAGCCTGTTGAATGCCTTTACTGAATAAGATCTGTCATTTGTTAGGATGTATGTATTGTGTATACTAGGACTAATCTGCTGCAGCCCTTCCAACACGGTATTCTCTATGTTTTTTTGTAGGTAAATGGTCTTATTTTCGTTAAGCTTAAGGCATGAATTTTACCTTGGGTCAAGCACACAGCTAGCGCCTGCAAGGAGGGTCCTGAGATCGGAAGGATTTGTTATTTTCCTTTAAATTTTCAGAAATCACTGAAGAGAATTGACTCTCTAATTTGAACTGTCTTGATCTCAATTTACAGGCTATCTGATTGTGTGTGTGGTATTTTTTTTCCCCTCACCCTGTTTAAGTTCTCTGACTACCAGATATGTCTTAGATAGTGGGTACTTCCTTAGGTCTCTGTGGCTACTCGGACACCTATTGTAGATCATTGCCAAGACAGCTGTGCTGGTTAACTAATTGACTCTCTGCTGAATTAAATATCTGAATTTCTTGCTCCCTTCTCTCTCTATTGTAGTTTGTTGGCTTTTTAAAGCAAGGATATTCAGTAATATCCCAGTAATTGCCAGCTGACTTTGAATTACCTCATTTTAAATTATGACTTGTCATATTGTGCTAGAGATTAATGTAAACTGTTAATTTCCCTTTTTTTAATGGAGAAAATGTTCAGTTTTCTGTGTGGGTATGTGAGTGAACTTGTCTCAGAACCAAGCTAGCACTAGATTTATTTTAAATTTATGTAAAACTGGCAAGCTCCTAGAACAGCTATACGTGGGTATGCTTTCAAGAATAGATACTAGGGATTAGCCATTGATGCAGATGTTTTCATTCTTCCTGAGTTCTCCTTTTCCTTGCTGCAGGTAAATGCAGCATCTACAGGAAACCCTTTTGTAACTTCCGGTAAGAAAATGTATGTATGAAGGATCAGTTGAGAAATACTGAAGGCTGTCATCTCTCTAGACAAGCTCTGTAGTTCGCTGGCTTTCTTTTGTCCTTGCTGCTCAAATGAATGCAAGTAAAGATTTTGTATTTAAACTACTTCTTCCCTGTGTCAAGGCACTGAGAAGTGACTTTGGTGGATGGTTATATCTCTAGGCTCAATATGTGGGGTCTTCACTGCTCCTCATCCTCACTGTTTGAGAAGTGTTCCTTTCTAAGTGAGTTACAGGCTTAGAAATTACACCAGTGTGTCGTTAGATGTTCATAGAGAAAGTCATCCACATACGATGACTGTGTAAGTGAAATAAAAGAGAGAGTTGGCCTGTTATTTTTGTCTGATGCTGATGAAGTATTGTGCTGTGGATCTGTCTTCTCCATCAATATCTGCTTGATTAAGAAATTACTTAGGCCTTATCTATGGCTGTACAGTGGGAGTGGTGGAAGTGCTTAGGGCACACAAGATACCAAGGCTCACAGGATAAAGGGAATTTGGAGAGGGAAGGCATAAACTTCTCAGGTTGGGAAATGCTGTTACAAAAAGTGTGAACTGCAGATGGTTTAAAACCCACGTTTGTGGGTAGATGTGGCTTTTCCTATCCAGAGCTGGATGTTACTTGGAGCAGCAGAACTGAACTCTGATAGTCGGTTAGAGGCAATCTGTTATTATCAGAAATCTTTAACTTCTGTATCTCTGACTCCATGCTCAACTGTCTTCCAAGGCACTGCCTTGTGCATGGTCTTCACTAAATAATAGTGATTGTCAACATTTTAAAAGGTCTTCTGTGTCAAATATGGTAAAAGCTAGAGAGGCAGAAAGAAAAAGCAGTAATCTTTGGAAGACTTCAGGACCTTTACTGTGAGTCAGAAGCAAGAAAGGGCATCTGTACAGTACCATGTAGTTAATGTCACCTGAGCTCTGGCACTACCCTACAGAGGAAGCAAAAAGGAGAAACCTTTACGCAGTTAACTCTGGAATTAATACATGATAATTTTTTGTTATCTTGCAGTTTGAGTCAGTTATGCTAAATTCTTACTGACAGTTTTGATTCAGAGCTAGACAGCTGATCTTCAGCAACTTTTATTTCTTGCCTTTTTATCATCTCTTGTCAGCTGTGGTGGTGTGGACAGAGAACTCCTGGGACAAAAGAACCATGTGTTTGCATGTCTTCCATACAGCCAGCCTAGACATGCTCAGTTCTCTGAACTTTTCTAAATTGTATTCACTAATACGTTATAGTGTCAGTAATTTTGAATGCTTTATTTTCCACCAAACCTGCTTACTTTTGTATCTTACTAATCACTTGTGTACAATAATTGTATTCTCTTATTCCTAGTATACTTAGCAAGCAGCCTTATATTTTCACTTAGTGGATTTTTAAAATCCTTTTTATTTTCCTAGCTTAGAAGATCATTTAGATCATTAGAAGATCATTGGAACACAAGCCCTATGAGGAGAGTCTGAGGGATCTGGGGTTGTTTAGCCTGGAGAAGAGGAGGCTCAGGGGTGACCTCATTGCTGTCTACAGCTACCTGAAGGGAGGCTGTAGCCACGTGAGGATCAGTCTCTTCTCTGAGGCAACCAGCANCCTTTTGTGTTAGTTTATGATGTGTACCTCATGATTTTTAATCTGTCAAATGATGTCAGTCTTCTTGAATCCAGTGCTTTATAGACATTTGGAAACTGAGTCCTGTTAACTCTAGTTGCTGTTGTCAGTACTGTGCACATCTTGCTTTTTCCTTCTTCCTAAGAGATGGTCAAGGTATCCTGGGCTTATTAATTAATGACTTGGTATCTAAGAAGCAGCAAAGTTAGAGTTGTTTCTTAAATGGAAATGTAGCTATTCTCTATATGTTCTGAAATGTAGCTCATCTCTGGGTGAAATATCTTGAATATTTTCAATGAGGATGAAAACTTGAATATACATCTAGGTATATACTACTAGCTTGTTTCTTCTCCCTCGCCTCAGTCTCTGTGCTCCTGTCCCCTCCTCAGCACATGGATTTGGGGACTGGGGTCTAGTTGGCGGGAGCCTCGTACTGTCTAATCACTGGACTGATGCGCAAGCGCATTCTTGACGTACTCATCAAGCACTTGCTCTTTAATCTGTACATGATTTTATTTATTTATCTATTTACTTTGAAGCAGTGGCCTAGTTTCTTTAGATGGCTCCGTATGACTGCCTGCCTGCTGGAACCAGAGATTGTCCCTTCATACCAGATGTGCCTATGTAATGCCGAAAGCTGTGCTTTAATGCCTGGGCAGCAGTCTGTATTTTAAAATGGATAATGCTTTCCTTGTTCCTGCCTCTGGGTGCTCTTGTTTGCCTTCAGCCACACCATTCTCTCCAGGACTCTTTGGGTGTGTGGCAAGTAATAATGCTAAATAAATACATATGACTGAGCTCTGTAGATAAGAAATCAACACAGAGATTAATTGTGATCCTGTGATCATCTGAAAACAGACAGCTGTTACTCTTCAGCAGTGGCTGGAGTGGTTGCAGATAGTATGTCTTACTGCATCTCTCTGGCTAAAGGCAGGTGCAAATGAGAAATGGGGAGCGTGGGGAGGAGGATGATGTGCTGCAGCTCCTGTGTGAGGATTTCCCTGGGATCTGTTTGGTCTCTGTGTCATGATTCATGCTGTCTCCAAAATGGGAAGCAGCACAGGGATGCTGCTGAGTCAGAGACTTCTGCTCCTCATCAGGATCAGTAATGCTGGCAGTGTGCTATGCATGTGTGTGTTGCTTTTGGAACTGAAAGTAGCATCTCAGCTTGGCACTATATTGAGTAAGCCCAGATGAAAAGTTAGTGCCAGGTAAACACTGCAGTAAAATGCCTACAAAGCTCTAATTTGCCCATAAAGACAAATGTTGAGGCTTAAACTCAGCATCTGTTCAGCACAAACAAGGAAACAGGTGTTTAATAGGTATCTCCACACTGTTATATCTTAAAAATGCAAATCATTCCCAGTGGGCAAAGTACTCTGTCAGTTTTCTGCACCTCTTCCCTAAAACATAGAAAATGGCTTTTAAGTAGCTCTCTTGTAGATTAGTTGAACTTATATATGTATATAATTTAAGCTGTTGTGGTTGAATGTATGCAAGCTGACTTTTGAAAGTAATGCAGTTCCTATATGTTGTCAGGGATCAAGAGGTAGGGAAATGGCTCTGACCGGTAAATAAATCCCATTTTGTTTTGAGATCATTTCTTAGATGTAGGCTTCTGTAGTCTGGCACTTTTAATTTTGAGTATAAGGTGTTGGAGGAACTCCTGTACTTAACCTTGAAAAACTTTTTATACCTGGTGGACGTGGCACTCAGTGCCTGAACAACTATTACCCAGGAGGTGCTCTCACCCACCCTCTTCCCTGCTGTCTGAAAATGCTTGCTTCAGGAGAGAAAGACAGCATTACATGACTTCTGCCATGTGGGCTTGAGGTTTTTCTGTGCTCACTTGGTGGAAGTGGTAGTTGTCACTGCTCTTCCTAACTAATCAGAGAGCTCTTTAATTCCTGTGTTCTGCAATATTTCTAGCATTAAGTTCATCGGAGTGGTGGTGTTAAATCTATCAAGACATGCAGCCTCCTGATTGCCTCCTCTCGTGGCCTGCCAGGATGAGCTTCTGGCACCAGTGACACCCTTCAGCAATAACTTGGCCATGCTGGAAGGAAGTCTTCCTTGCAGAGAGACCGCAGTCTTCAGAACTGCACATTCCATGAAAAGATAATGTACAATATGTGTTTTCTAGAAGTTCAGAAAATATGCAGGGAAGTCTTACTTTTGTGAACTATGGAATTTCATATGTTGCATTGACCATTCATTAATGGGAAGAGGAGAGGGATAGTGTAAATGTACCCTTTAAATCAGCAGAAGAAAGACTAAATGATGATGTGGCAGGGGAGGGGGAAAGAATCTTTGTTTTACGTAACTTCAAGATCTACAAAAGTGTGTTCTGTAAATTCACGTGGATGCTGTGCATTTGATTACCTTTCAGACATTTATTTTGGTAATTTAATGCTGAACAAGAGGCATGTTGTCGATACTTGCTTGTTTCTCAAGTCCCTGTTTCTCTACTGCTCCAGAAGCTGATGTATATGATTAAAAAAGAAAGTATCTCTGAGCTGTCAGTGTGTCCTGACTTTCTTATAGGCTGGTCCAGGGACTGTCATCATGGCTTCAGGAGTCCAGGATTTTAACAGGACGGAATCTGACAGACTAAATGAGATCAAAGGTCACCTGGAAATAGCCTTACTGGAAAAACACTTTTTACGTAAGTATACACTTAATGCTCTTCAGAAAGGAATGGCTTAAGACTGCTGAAATGAGACTTCTCTAAACTGCAGAAATTGGCATCAAAACTTTGAAGTGTGTTGGTGTGCAGATAGCACATAGGCTGATGTGTAGATAGCACATGGCTGACACTTCTCTACAAGGAATGTAGAAGCATCCCCCAGGTTTCTGGGTCACCTAGATTACTGTATTTATTTTTTTTTTTTCCTCATTGCATTCCTCAGAATATACCTCAGTACACAACAAAATCTGTGTAGGTAATGTCTTGGTGTTGATGTCATAGAATCAGCTCAACCTTAATGTGGTTGCTGTATGTGTTTTTTGCCTACTAGTAATTATGAGAGGGAGGAGATTTCTGAAGTGGTGACCAGTGCATTTCTTTGGCTGCTGTTTCAAAAAGTGATACATCTTAAAACCTGTCTCCTATAAGCATGGAATTACTCATAAGTGAGAAATACACTTAAGAGCATCTGTAGATTTCAAGTGTTACTTATTTGAGTTTCCGTATTTCTGTATGTACATATATGAAACAAAGTTTGCAGCATTCATGGCTAGAGGCACTTGTAATACTGGGGATTTTATCTCAATAGATCTGAACTGCTGGCTTGTAAGACAGGATAGTTAATTAAAACCAAAGGAAAAAAGGGGGAGAAGCATTCCTTTAACTTGATAGAAGTAGAGATCTTTCTAATAAGTTGATGAGAATCCTTACTGAGTTGCTTCCCAAAATGGTGATTTTAATGGATTATTTTTGAACTTAAGAATATGAAGGTTGTTTTTGTGTCCAGAGCTTGCATATATTTTCCAGGGGAAGGAAAAGAAAAGATTATAAATTCTACTAAATTTCTAGATTGTAACCTACCAAATATTTTGTGTTTTATCTTCAGGATATTCGCAGAATCACTGAATTGTTTATTATTCAGCCATATTGCTTAGATTTTGGTTTTATTATTTTCCCCCCTTATGTATATGAGAGGGAAGCATGATAAAGGGGACTAGGCAAGAATTTATAGCAAGTGACTCAGCTTCCAATGGTGTGTAGAAGAGGTATCATGATTGCAATATCAAAACCTGAAAGCTCTGTTTGACTTGCCTTGTTCAAGTGATTTATTTGAATTCTTAACAGTGCAGTACAGAGTTACCACATGCTCCTTCCACTTCCAAAGACATACTCTTAAGTTCCTGTTGTCAAATTGCTTTTAAAACTAGATTGGCCATTTGTGATTTCCTGATGTAATCCAATGTGTAACAGAAACAGTAGGACTCTGCAGAACTATTTTCTGGTTTGAACTAGGACATGCTTTTTGCTATAAAAACATGATTCCCAAACAGGTCAGTAGCTAGCGAATTCATTTTCAGCCCTTAGTATGTGATTACAGTAACCATGTGGGACACACTTGGTGAATATTTTTACTGTTCAGGTTCATGCTGTAGTTTGAACATCTTATAATGAACCATTTCACTTCTTCCAGCTGAATCTTCTTCCATTGCACAAACCTTTGTAGCAAACTCCACGGTGGAGCCTTTACCGTTAGCACAAGAGCTCTTTACCAAAGCCTGAGGCTTGTGTTAGATACACTTAGAGTGTTGTCTTGGCAAGTTGTTTGCGACTCTGTGGGTGAAAACAAGAGAAAGAATAATAAACTTACAGAAAAATAAGCACAAATGAAGCTCATCCCTTACACACCCCACCCCCCCTCTCCAAAATACTGACCAGAGGTACATAACTAGTCTCCCTGCCCATGGCAGGAGGGTTGGAACTAGATGATCCTTGAGGTTCCTTTCAGTCCTGAGAGTTCTGTAATGAACTATGTTTATCAGTTGGAGTGAAGTAGGAGCTCACTTTCTGGCTATGTTTCCTGTACTCCTGTTTTCAGTGGAACACATCCCAGACCTAACTGTAGCCTCTACAAGCTGCAGAGGAGATCTGGAGCAAGTAGTTACTAAATAGTTGCCTGTAAATGGAAAATATCTCAATCTAAGATGTTAGATGAATCTCTTCCTTCGTGAAGAGATAATCTAAACATCTGGAGAAGTGAAGATAAAAGGGGTATTACAGGATATTAGGGGTTGGAAGGGACCCAAGGAGAGCGAGTCCACCCCCCCTGCCAGAGCAGGACCACATAATCTAGCACAGATCAGAAGAATGCATCCAGACAGGCCCTAAAAGTCTCCAGAGAAGGAGAATTTCTTGTTCTCTTTTACTTGCTTTGCCAGCTTCAGTTCCAAGAGGGCTATGGCCTTACTTATTGCCTTCCTACATGCCCTCACAACTTCTCCATAGTTCTCCCAAGTGACAAATTCCTTCTTCCATAAATTATAAGTTTATTTCTTCCCTGAGATTTCCTTCAGGGGCTCCTTGCTCAGCCATGCAGGTCTCCTAGCACGTCTACCTGATTTTTACTCAGGGGAACACACCAAGCTTGGGCTTGGAGGAAGTGGTCTTTAAAAATGAACTTTCTTGGGCTCCTTTACCCTCTAGAGCCTTAGCCCATGGGATTTCTGCAAGCATGTCTCTGAACAGCACAAAGTTAGCTCTGCAGAAATCCAGGGTTGCAATTCTACTTGTTGGTCTTATTCTACCCTGTAGAATACTAAACTCCACCATATCATGATCATTGTCCCCAAGACTGTTCCCAACCTTAATGTCCTCAACCATTCCCTATTTAACAGTTAATACAAGGTCCAGCAGTGTACCCCTCCTTGTTGGTTCCTCCACTACCTGCATCAAGAAGTTATCATACACTGCAAGAGCCTTTTGAACTGTCTGTGCCTGGCTGTGTGATCTTCCCAGCAAGTATCAGGATGATTAAAGTCAGCCATGAATACCAAGGAGTTAGCTCTAGAGGCTACCTCCAGTTGCCTGTAGAAAGCCTCATCAACATATTCCTTCTGGTTTGGTGGTCTATAGTAGATGCCTACAACAATTTCATCTTCTTTCCTACATCCTTTAATTCTTACCCACAAGCCTTCAACCTATTCTGCCTCCCTCCTTGTATAGAACTCAGCACATTTCAGTTGTTCTTGCACATAGAGAGCAACCCCCCACCTTATCTTGCTGCTCTATCCTTCCTGAACAGTACATACACATCCATGACAACATCCCAGTCGTGGGAGCTGTCCCACCTTGTCTCAGTGATGACAACTATATCATAGTCATTCAGCCTAATGCAGATCTCTGATGCTTCTCCTGCTTATTAACCCCATGCTCTATGCATTGGTATATAAGCATTTCAGGGAGGGAGTTAATCTGTTGACTTTCAGTCTTACAGTCTGACCATTCCTAGCCTCATCCATGGCCACCAATCTAGCAGTAAGCTCTGCATGTGCTGATTCCTCATTACGTGATTCCCATGGTCCATCTCTGTATGACTTAAAGAGTTCTTATGTGTTCCCAGCATTCTTCAAGGTGACAGGCTGAAGGCTCTTGTGAGCCTCCCACCCTGATGTGCCATCTCTTGCATCCTCTTCAGCACACAACTCATTGTTATCTACCTCCCCTAAGATAGCAGTGGAACTGACATGTTGCCCCACAGTTGTCTCAGGCTTGCTTATAGTAAGCCTGGCTTTCACCCTCTTCCAACCTAGTTTAAAGCATGATTAATGAGCCTAGCCAACCCTGCAGTATAAACCTTCTTCCACTTGGAAGGAGGTGCACCCCGTATGCTGCCAGCAGACCTGGCATCATGTGGGGATACCCGTGGTCAAAAAAGACAAAGTCCTGCTGGAGGCACCAGTCTCGAAGCCAAGAGTTGAGCAGGTGAGTCCTCCTTATTCTTTCTGTGTTTGTCCCTTTAACAGGGAGGATAGAGGAGAATATTACCTGTGTGCCCACTCCCTTGAACACTTGACCCAAGGCCCTGAAGTCTCTCTTTATAGCCTTTAATTTTCTTCTTCCAAGGTCATTATAGCCTATCTGGAAGGTTAATAATGGGTAGTAATCTGTGGGCCCTACCAGAGAGGGAAGCCTTCTTATCACATCCTTGACCTGAGGCCCCGGTGGATGGCAGACCTCTCTTTGGAGTGGGTCAGGTCTGCATATTGGGCCTTCTGTTTCCTTCAAAAGGGAGTCTCCTATAACAATGACTCTTCTTTTTGATGTAAGATGTTTGTAGGGTGGGCTTAGGGTTCCTTAATTTTGGGGATTCCTCCAAGCCAGCTAATTCACTTTCCTTGCTGGTCAGTTGTACCTACAGGACATCAAACCCGTTCTGCAAGGGCACCTGGGAGGCACTGTTAATAACTGAAGCAACACTCCCACCACATCGGGTGGGAACTTGTTGCTACAGCCCCTCGTTGAGTGGGTAGGGGGAGTTCAAGGGGTGGGAGGTGTACAAGGCAGGACTTTGTTTGCTGTTTAGTGTGTTGTGTAGCTGTAAACGTGAATAAGATGTGACTGGAAATGCAAGGGATTTAAGCTGCAGACTAACAGGAGGATGAGGGAGGTGGAAGAAGGGATCATGGATAATGATCTTAAGCAAGGAAGAGATCATCTGACTCTTCCAGATGAAAAGGCTAAAGTTGCTTTTCCTGTCTGTGTGGGAATGGTCTTAATCTCTGTAATATAATGGCCCTTCTGATCTGTACTACAGGAAGGCTCAAAACATGTCTGTTGGGTCTAGTGAGAACATGCTTTTTGAGGTGGATTTCTGCAGAACAAGGCTTTAAAGCCTGTTGAGTGAAAAGTGCAAAGAGCTTAGTTTGGACCTCAGAATACATAAGGATGGAAAAATCTTTGTCTTGGAGCTGTCACCATCAGAATCATGCATTTCTAATGCACTTTGTGCATTCATGTAACTTGTTCTTAAAACACTTGGACACTGCCTTAGTGGTGGCTGGGGATTCAGGTGGGGAAGACAACTGCTGAACTGGGGCAGATAAGTTAATACACTAAATTTAGTTTTTCTTTTTTGTGCTTCCATTTCAAGAGCTGGCTGTATGTAACTGAGAAAGAAAGGCTTGCGTTCTGCTCTTGCATTTAAGACAAGATAGGCAATACCTTTGTGAGTTTGCACCTTCCTGTTACCTTTTGTACCTTGTTTGCCGATACCAGCACTCAGGTCCTTGTGCTACAAGGTGCTTTCTAAGCATGCATGCACCCTACAGTTACTACATGAGGTATTATTTAACTTATTCAAGGATATTCAAGCCTTTGGCAGTGCTAATTTTAGCAGCTCAGAGCAGAGGAGGTGATGGTAGCAGCAGCTAAAAGAAACCAAACCCAGGTGACTGTTAAAGAGAGAAAGATTAGTCATAGATTGGTAAACCGAAGTGCTGTGTGTGGATGACAAGCTTTAGGAGGAAGTGCAGTCCTTTCTCACAAGAGTTTGACATGCCAGTCTTTACAGCAGGCTGTGGCAGGACTCTATACAGACTTACAAAACATCTGAATTTGATTATGGGTTTTATAACAACATTACAAAAGAAGCTGGCATTGTGCTTCTGTCCATTTGACATTTCTGCTTCCCCACACTTCATTCTCATGCCTTTTTTAAACCATGCATGTGACTGTCTTCAGTGTTTTTTTGAGTCCAGTTAGCAGCTGTGTCAGAACACCCTTGGTTGGAGTCCTGTGCTGGTCCCTGTTCTGGACCTGGGTTGTGCAGTCTACTGTCATAATAGACAAAACATGTGGATGGTGATGGCATGAAGATACCAGAATGCTGGAGTGCTCAACCCAGGAGCATCATATACCATCACACTGGCTTTCTGTGGGGCTGATTAACCAAAGTGCAGCAATCTGGTGACAGAGACACATTGTTTTAGTTCCTTCACTAGTTCGAACACGTGCCACCTACACCCCCGTGTTCTGTAGGTGGGTTACGCTCTTGCTTCTGCCTTTTTTTTGTGTGCCCAACCTGGCTTCATGAACTGTGGAGTCAGTGGGAGAGCTCAGGCAGGGCAACAGTTAGCCCTGCTGTGCCTGTCCCTTTTGTATAGGCGGACTGGAGATTGCAGGAGCCCTGTGTGGATCCTGCACTTTCCTGCTCAGCTTAATAACATGAAAGTTTTGGAGTAGCTTGCTGCTGTTCCTGAGCCAGGTATTGAAATGTTTATAGCCTGTTTCACTTCTGCCAGAAATTGAGTGAACACTGTTCTTGCAGTGACAAAAAAATTTCAATTCCCTTCATTTTAGATGGATTCTGAAATGCTACTGGCATTTTTAGTCTCCAAAATTTCTGCAAATGTATAGAGCAGCAGTACTTCTCATGATTTTTAAGATCACAATGGTGTATCTAGCAATAGAAAACTCCCCACATGATGTTTTGAGAAGGGGATCTGTTTCAGTAAGCTGATTTTTAAGTTAGTTTGAATATTTCCAGGAAACTTGATTTTAAATTCTTCTATATCAAAGAGAAAACGATCCTGTGTCTGTTGTAATACAATAAAGCTCCACTGGAAACACTAGATATAAATGTTAAGTTACTGACTTGTTGTTGATGTTATTTTGTACATATCATACTAACTATGCATCCTGCATCAGGAATGGTGTGGTCAGCAGGAGCAGGGAGGTCATTCTGCCTCTGTACTCTGCACTGGTTAGACCACACCTTGAGTACTGTGTTCAGTTCTGGGCCCCCCAGTTTAGAAGGGACATCGAGATGCTTGAGCGTGTCCAGAGAAGGGCGACGAGGCTGGTGAGAGGCCTCGAGCACAGCCCTACGAGGAGAGGCTGAGGGAGCTGGGATTGTTTAGCCTGGAGAAGAGGAGGCTCAGAGGTGACCTTATTGCTGTCTACAACTACCTGAGGGGTGGTTGTGGCCAGGGGGAGGTTGCTCTCTTCTCTCAGGTGGCCAGCGCCAGAACGAGAGGACACAGCCTCAGGCTGCGCCGGGGGAAGTTTAGGCTCAAGGTGAGGAGAAAGTTCTTCACTGAGAGAGTCATTGGACACTGGAATGGGCTGCCCAGGGAGGTGGTGGAGTCGCCGTCCCTGGGGCTGTTCAAGGCAAGGTTGGACATGGCACTTGGTGCCATGGTCTAGCCTTGAGCTCTGCGGTAAAGGGTTGGACTTGATGATCTGTGAGGTCTCTTCCAACCTTGGTGATACTGTGATACTGTGAACTACATTTTCTTTCTTCCTAACTTTCACCCCTTTGAGGTGGGATATAACAGGAGCAGTGAGAGGAGACTAGACAGGCTTGCAGAGTTTGTCAAATGTCATGTGCTTTGTAAATCCCTCTTCCACAGTACATGAAACAGAAGAACACTTTATGTGAAACTGCTATTAAGGTGAGAAGAATGCAAGGGCAATATTAATTGCACTGAGGAGCAGCGTGGTGGTTCAGACACAGCCTTCCCTACAGTGCTTCTATATCAGAGTTGGCTTATTTCCTGTCAGTGTATAAAGCCCACGCTGCTTTCCATTCTGTAGGTGTATGCAAAGAGACTTAAAAACTGGTCCTCAAAAGCTATGCTTGTTGTGACTACTGGAATAGGATCTTTGCCTTTGAACGAAGAGAAGCACAACAGAATGCCGGAAACAAAACAAGTGAAAAAAGGGGTTGTTTAATTTCCAAACAAGGGTTGTTTGTCTGCCCAGCCCACTCTTAGGGTTTGTTTTTTTTTTTAAGGCACATGACTTTTTTCCAAATATGACAAGTCACTTTTTGCTGTGTGCAGGTGTAAACCAGACTGAGCTGGAGAAAGGGTGTAGTGAAAATGTGGGATTTATATCTTAACTGTTTGATTTCTTCATTCTACCAAAACACATAAGATAGGGTAGAGGAGAGGAAAGCATACTCACTCAAATCATCATGTTGACAAAACAAGGTCTTGTCAAATGCAGGCCATGAAATAGTTTTCTTTCTTTGCTGACTTGTTTTTGTTTTGTGGTTGTGGTCTTTTTGTTTGGTGGTGGGTTTTGTTGGGATTTTTTTTTGGTTGGCCTTTTTTTCCCCCTCTTGAGTGATTAGTATTTGGATGTCTTAATTTTTGTCCCCATATGTAGACAATTTAGTTTAAAAAAACTGGATATATTTTTAGCATTGTTTTATTCTACATAGTGTAGCTGAGGGGAATAGCTCTAGCTGAAGAGATAGTTCAAGATGAGCCTTTTGGAGCAAAAGGAAAAGTTTTTGAGGAAGGAGGAATGAGTTCACTGAGTATTAGTTGTGTAGCTAAATGTGTTACAATCCATTTTTATCTTTTTATGGTAGTAGATCATGTGAGGTTGTGGTTGTTTGAGCTATTTTTCATTCACTCTTGATTTTGCTTTTTCCGTGCAGGAGTTTCTTTGCTCACATAGGGCTTCTCATTGCTGAATAAATTTGTTTGATGATAGAAAAAATAAAACAGAAGTTTGCTTTTGCTGTGGAGAATTTCCAGTGTAGCACAAATTGCTAAAGCTTGTAGAGGTGGATCTGAGCTTGTAGATGGCTCTGTTCCATTGAAGCAGCTAATGCTTTCGCTAGCACCTTCAACTCTGCCCTTAGAGGAAACTGTAATCACAGTATATTGGGAATAGTTTTAGCATCATACTCTGTGATGCTGCAACATTGCCTGCTGTTCCACTCTTTAGCATTTTGAAGCATGCCTGGCCGAGGATGTGCCTGTGCTGCAAGTAGATGGTACTGCCACAAGTCCCTCTTGTACTTGTGGAAGAGTTCCTCTTCCTTACCATCACCAAACAGGATGCTTAGCTTAGTAACTTTTTCATTTCAGTTGATGTAGCTGCTAAATGTTTGTAATGACACTTGGTCTTCTTACTGTTGCTTCACGAAATATCTGTAGCAAGATGAAGGGAAAATAAAGTTTTGTCATAAAGAAGCAGGTTTGAGTTTGGAGCTTCTGCCTTCAGCTTAATAGGACCTCCTCTTTAATGTACCTAAAAAAAAAGGGCAAAAAAGACAAACTAAATAGCGTGATATGGAGTCCATATAAAATAATTACCAAAACATTCTGAGGAAGCACTTGGCAGAAGAGGATCAGTGATGCTGAAATACATCATTTTGGCTTGTTGAATTCCTTTGTGGCTTGTCTGAATTAAAGGGAGTAGAAGAATAAAAACCTAGAGTAGGATTGTAGGTGGACTTCAGTTTGTTAATGTAAAAGAGTTCCTAGATTTTAAGTCAAAATGATGTGGAATCCTACTTTCCTACTTTTCCAGCAAAGAGTGTTAGGACAGTGTACTAAATAAACAAGCATTAAGTACTCTTGCTTAAAACTGGTTCTGTTGCAGTGTTACAACTGAACCATCTTGATAATAGCATCTAGTATTGTTACAGTAGAAAGGAATGTCTAAAACCAGGATCAGATAATGCCACAGCTGAGCTACATCTCCAGTCCTCTTCCCACTATTCCTACTGTGCATCTGCTGAAATTACTCTGCAGACTGCTCATGGTCCATCTCTGGAAGATTTATGAAGAAGGCTGATATCTGTTTCAGAGGCAACTACCTACCCAACACAAAAGAAAAATTAGCCTGGAGTTCGGGGCTCAAGGAAGGAAGTTTTTAGGTGGTTCTTTAGTAAAATACTAAGAGTAGTCTTCCTGAGAAGGTGTGCTTTATGCTTCTTAAGTGTAGAAGTCCAAACATGAATTTAAAAGATGACTTAAAGAAGGACAGCTAATAACCTGCTAGAGCAATGGCTTAGGCATGCCCTTTTCTTTCTCAGGCATCTGGCATGTGAAGTAGTAGAATGTCTAGCAATGTCTAGGATCAAAGGCTAGTGTTTATCTGAAGTCTGTGGGATAGATTTGTCCTAAGTCTTTGGCAACCTATGTGGTTCACTGGTGGAAAGTACTGGGGGGAGAGAGTCAGAGATTAAAAGAAAATGGGTAACAAGCTGCATCCAATTATAGCCATGAATTGTGAACTTGTGTCCAGAGGACTGTGACTTGCAAAATAACTGCAAACAGAAAAAAGGATTTCTATTCTGAGTTCTTCCTCCACTACTGCTTGTTGGTCAGATAGTGTTCTTTGTCTCTTTGCTTTATCGTAAGTGAAAGTGCCATTCCATGCCTTTCACAGCACTGCCGTTTGCCACTGGTGTTTAAGATAAAGACTAGAAGTTCTTCGGTGTCTGTGATGATGAAAAGAGATGTGTTTTCAGACTTCTAAAAACTTGTTAGCAATATCATGTAGTTGGTTTAGTTAGGACAGAGTTAAAATGTTAGCTTTCTATACAAGTTGGGAGTAGAAACTGCCTGCACTGGAGAAAACTCCATCTGGCTCCATTGGTGCAGCTAGCGAGGTCCAATTTGGTGGTGTGTGGTTGGGATTTAATGTGTTTAGTATCAGTTAAACAACATAATTGAACTCTTGATGTTCAAAGGGTTCTATGGAGATTTGCCATAATTAACATGGACACGGAAGGGTTATTTTTGTCTTGTTAAGTACTGGTGTTTCCCCATGTAAATATGGCAGGGTGCATGTATGCTTTGCGGCATTTCTAGTTTTTAACTTCTTGGATTTAATACTAAAGGTCTTATGTAGCTAGAAACAGTGGCCTACAGGCTCTACCTGTGTTCTGGGAGATTTTCATTTATTTTCTACTTGGTTTTTCTTTGCCACTATGTCCCTGGAGAGGATTTTGCAGTGTACCTGTAGGCCTACAAAGGAATGCTATTATGTAAAACAGCTACGAGGAGATTTTGTAATCCACCTCCAATCCTGTCATTAAGGGAAACATCCGTTTTACTGTACATGCAGTGAGGAATTAGAAATCCAGCCTGCTGCCACGCCTTCCCAGCCTGATGGATCAGCCTTCTCTTCTAAATACTGCTCAGATACTCTTCTTGCCCAAACTAAACACATTTCTTGTGTATTCTGGGGAGCAAAGTGAATTTTTTTTTCTTTGCCCTAGTGGCTGATGCCATATGATTCAGTGAAATGCTGGGTGACTTGTCTTCTGACAATTGCCTGGTGGCAAAGAAGCACTTTGGAATGTTAAGCTTTTAAGTTTAAATGTTGAAATCTTTGGAGTTCAGGTCTGACAGTTGTGTTACACCTTGAAGAGGGTAGAATGTGCAGAAAACCTGAAATGGATAAAGTTGGTTTTGGTAACTTGTGAGTTGCATTGCTGATGCTGGTTTTTCCTACAGGGTTAACTCTCCTAGGGTAACTTGTGAGTTGCATTGCTGATGCTGGTTTTTCCTACAGGGTTAACTCTCCTAGGGTAACTTGTGAGTTGCATTGCTGATGCTGGTTTTTCCTACAGGGTTAACTCTCCTAGGGTAACTTGTGAGTTGCATTGCTGATGCTGGTTTTTCCTACAGGGTTAACTCTCCTAGGGTTAATAGCGCAATAATCTGCAAGTTAATGTAGTTGAAACACTATTCTTGTCTTCTCTTATTTTAAAAGTGTGGTATTTTCCAGCTATAGCCTTGCTTTTCAACACATGTTGAATTTGTTATAAATATTTTAAAGTATTTGTTCAGAGTCACACCGGCTGTAACAACTTAAAAGGGTTGCCTGGCCTGAAGGTAGAGGTTGTGACTGCTTTGGTAGGGTTCTGTAACATACCGGGATACTGAAGGTTCTTTGCTTTCAATTTTTCTACTTTCTTACTGATTTCCACTAATACCATGATGCTCACCACTGGCAACTATACCTGTGATTAATAAAGTGAAAAAAAAATGAAAGTAAAGTATAAGCAGAGGTGTGTGTGTGTATATATATAAATAAAGCTATTAAAAATTATTGACAGCAGCCAAGGAGCTATATACTATTACAGGTTGCTACAAACTTATCAGTAGTGAAGCAAACTTAGCAGCAGAAGTAGTTACAATAGATTATTTATATATGCATATATGTTCACAATAATGTGAGTGGTGAGCTTAAACAGATCTTGGAAGGTGCCAAATCATTCCAGAGAGGAGGATGAATTGATCCCAGAGAGTGGACTCAGTCATCCCCGAGGTGGGAGGATAAACCTCCTTGACGAGGAGGGTCGAAGATCTCTTAGAAAGTTTTTGCAGAGATTTCAGCTTACTTAGGAAAGGAGAAGAACATGCAGCATGGGAAGCGCTCTCTGAGAGAGAGAAGCTTCATTTGTGATAAAGATTCAAGTCATATTTGTGTCACAGACCTAGAAGGAGATGTAGGACAGCAGTACTTGAGTAGCCAGTAGATGCTGTTATTTTTCTGGTTTTCATCCAGAGCAGCCAGTGGATGTTGATTTTTTTTTTTTTTTTCTTTTATTTTTTTTTTCTGCTCTGCCAGACCATCAGACCATTTCTCCCCTCCCCAAGACTCTTCTATTCTTCTGAAGAGCCAGTGGCAGTTCTTACTTAGGAAGTTTTCCCCACCTTTTCAGAGAAGTTGCTGTTACAGTTTCTTATTTTTGTGCACATCAGTGGTACCTCAGGATGCCTCCAGTTTTTAGGTATGTGGCTGTGTACTTCAAAGAGGCCAGCTGCACTTCTTGAGGGTACTTCTGCTTCTCAGGCCTAGTTTGTGAGCTGGGTAGCATTTTCTTTGTCAGTATTTCAGGAGACATTTTCATCCATTAGTACTCCTCCCCTTCTAACTAGGTCAACTAAATGACTACTCGCATCAACTGCATGTCCAACTAAGACATGCCCTGAGCCTCTTGTAATATTTTAATGTTTCTTGCCCAGTAGGAGCTAGGGAGCTGTGGCTGATGTGCTTGGAAGGGAAATTATAGGAGCTGATTAATCTTGGAGATGAATCTTGGGATGTTATGTTTTACTCTTTTGTGTGGAAGGTGGAGGGTATTTGAATTTTGTCTGCCTGAGGGTGAAATCCAAGGGGCACTCCATTCTCATCATTAGGGAGGATACTTATCTGTAAAGCTGAGTACATGGAGACCATGTTGAAATATTCCTTCAAGTTCTTCTCAAAGATACATGACCTTTGCTCTCTCTCATCCACTTTAGTTGTTCTACAGAAGGAACCCTCAGGGCTAGAGAAGTGTTCTTTGTAAGTTCATTTCAAAATTCAGGGGACAGAGCAAGGAAGAACTTTATTTTTCTACTTACTTTTCCCCCCTTCTTTTTATGTTTTCCGTTGCTTATCAAACTTTAGAGCATTTAGTTAACCAAACTCACTTTGCAATGCCAAACCACACTTCTACCATAAGAGCAACAAGTGCTGGTTTAAAGAGCTGAAGGGGCCAGAGTGGGGTGGATTTGGATTGCTGTAATGTACGTGAAAGTTAGGAAATGCTATGAGACGTGAAACCGTAAAAGTCCTTGATGAGGTGCTGCAGTTTGTTTCTTGCAGAGGAGTTCAGCCTCATTCACTGTGTACCCTTTAGCTCTGTGTCTCTGCATAAAGGAATTCTGCATCTTTGACACTGCTTGTTCTCCCAGTCATCAAATTTCCAGGGGTTTGGGTTTGGTTTGTTTTATTTTAAATAGAACATTGTGTAGCACAATCAGAACAACTGGAAATAAGGAAGCTGGAATATCTGAGTAGGTTTTCAAGAGCACTGAGGTTAATTTATATGACTTGTGGTTTCCTTATGTATACATGATACGTAGTCACTTCCTTGTTTTTTAAACAGAGAGTGTTTAATGAAGAATATTTTTCCCTTTCATGGTCTGGAGAACTTTTTGTGGTGTCTTCATCGTACTGCACGAGCTCCAGTGCATTTGGAGTGCAACAGATGTTTCCCCTCAAATGCATGCAGGCTCTTGTTCTGGAGCAAGACGAACCCCTGAAAGTAGATAAACTAATTACAAATGTACTTTTCTTTTTGGATTTAAAATTCTTTGTGGATATGTAATTAGGAACAGCTCTGTGTATACACTTATGTCCATATCTTTCAATTTATTTTCAGGAGAGAGAATGCCTGCTGCAACAGTGAAAATTCTATACCCTCAGGGAATAAATTTTAGTTTTATTTGCTGAAGGAAAACTTTTGTGCTCCCGCTCTTTTCCCAGTGTAACTAACAAGGCATCAGTGGGCCTGTCACAGAACTACTTTTTGGTGAAATTCAACCTATAGCCCTATGAGGAGACTCTGAGGGTGCTGGGGTTGTTTAGCCTGGAGAAGAGGAGGCTCAGGGGTGACTTCATTGCTGTCTACAACTACCTGAAGGGAGGCTGTAGCCAGGTGGGGGTTGGTCTCTTCTGCCAGGCAACCAGCAACAGAACAAGGGGACACAGTCTCAAGTTGTGCAGGGTGAGGTGTAGGCTGGATGTTAGGAGGAAGCTCTTCCCAGAGAGAGTGATTTTGCCATTGGAATGGGCTGCCCAGGGAGGTGGTGGAGTCGCCATCTCTGGAGGTGTTCAAGAAAATACTGGATGAGGCACTTAGTGGCATGATCTAGTTGATTGGACAGGGCTGTGTGCTAGGTTAGACTGGAAAATCTTGGAGATCTCTTCCACCCTGGTTGATTCTATGGTGCAAACTGTCATACTGTCCTCTTGACTAGTGTCCCTTTTTCCCATCTCTCCTAATTCTGTGGTCTACACCTCTCAGTGCTGCAGGAATATAGATCATCTACCACCACCTAACTTTCACAGGAGATAAAATTATTTGAGATACTGCCTCCTACACAGGGAAGAGAATTTGTCTGTTCTTCTGAATATTTGTGCTGAGGCTACAGACCTTCTCAAAACACATGATTGGAGTCAGGCTCAGATACCAAAATTGTCTGATTATCCAATTTACACATCCATGTGTGAAAAGAAACAGAAGAGGTTGCTGGAGGGTAGAACATAATATGTGAATCTTGTCAACATAAAACCTGAACTCCCGTGTCTCTGTACATAGTGAAATACACTTGCTTTTCTACCCTTTATTGTTGATGTTGAGCTTGAAAAACAGCAATGAACCTAAAATGTAGAGTAATTTTTTATTTGCTTAAAAGAAAAAAAAACAGTCTTCAGTTTCTGTCTTGTATACCTGTCTTGGAAAGTTGATCAATGATAATTGATCCTGTTGTAACTCTGGAGTAAAATCTGGTCATAAGTAAGAATACTGTCAGTGACAAAAGCCCCCCCAGCTAATTAACCATGAAAAAAAGCCTTATGTATAGATGATAGAAATTTCTCATTTAAAAAGTTACAAGAATGCATATATTTTGTTGTAAAAGTCTGTATGTGTATATGTGTTTAAATGTGCATGTATATATACACACATATATATATGTATGTGAATGTCTGTGTATGATTACATGGAAGCTGTTAGGGCATACTAAGCTCAGAAAAGGGAAAGTTCCTAGTCTTATAATTCATAACTTACAACTACAAGGTACTCAGTTCCATAATGGGTCCTTCTGTTCTGTATAAAAAATACAGAGGTGCTTGGAATCGAGCAATAGGGGGTTATATGACATCGTATAATTCTATGTGAATATATGGGTTTCTTTTGCTTTTCTACCCATCGGTGGGGGGAGGGCAAACCCCCAAAAAATCAAAATAAAACCAGAACCACTACCACCAAAAAACCCTACAACAGTTTGTTTGTTTGTTTGTTTTTTTTTGGGGGGGAGGTGGGTTGGTTGGTTTGGTTTTGGGTTTTTTATTTGGTGGTTGTGTTTTGATATTTATTTTTTGGTTCTTGTTCTTTGTTATGATCACTGGGTTTAGTTATAAACAGCCTTTGCTGATGATTATTTCTTTGGAGGATGTCACTTTTTATTTAGGTAAAGGTAGCTTGTGTCAAGGGCTTATTTTTTGATATATTGTATCTTGAAAAGAGCCTTAAAGTTATTTTCCTCCTTCCTTTAAGAATCATAATTAAATATTTTGTATGTGGTGGAGCTGTGTTCCTTTGGTGAACTCTTTCTGGCCTTTAATTGCTTTCTTTTTTTTCTGCTGAATATATCTAGTATAGCACAGATAAAATACCCACCACCGAATCTGTCATAGTTAGGTTTTAATTTTCTTACAGAAATATTTCAGGGTAACTAAGGCTTTTTCTTCTTCCTTAATTAACAGAGGAGGAGCTCAGGAAGCTGAGAGAAGAAACGAATGCTGAAACATTAAAGCAGGAGCTAGAAAAGGAGCGACAGAAGAGATTAGAACTAGAACAAAAAGTCAATGAAGTGCTTAAAGCAAGGTAAGAGAAATATCTAAAGCAAGGTAAGAGAAATCCCTTCACTGAAGGGCTGAAGGCCACTTGAGATCTCCAACTGAGTCTGAGGTCTACATTCTGGTAAAAGCATCTATTTCCAGCCTAGATTGTCTTAAATTAATAGCTCACAGAGAGAGGAGCTGTCTGTATTTTCCTGTAAGTGTACATCTTGTACACCCAGCTATACTTGAATTACTTGATTGCACATACTGCCTTAACCACAGAAGTGTCCTGATGCTTGTCTGGTTGGGCTATTCTTCACTTCACATTCTCTGATAATCTTTTTCTCTGATCTCACCACCTGGAGTGATCAGCATGCTCTGTGTGTTACTGAATGCCAGAACCTTTGCCATGCCATTACTTAGGCTTTGCCTTTTAAAAGTCTGTGTCATCTCCACACAGCATAATCCTTGTTACTCCTATTCTAGCGGCAGCAAGGACTTCCCACTACTGCAGCACAACCCTAAATGTGAGTGACTGGAGTTTGAGTCTTCTTTGCTACTGTGGTGACAAATGCAAACATGCCTCCCTATACCACTCAGTCTTTTCAGCCTTGAGGGCAATCACCTTGATGATGCAAAACATCGCATTTGATATCTCTTCTAAGTCTTCCCAGCTGCGTGGCCTTTAGATCTTAAGACCATAGCAGCAGCTTGGTGGCCTTGTTGATCTGGACCAGTTGCGTATGTAGTTGCCTGTATTACCTTCCTCAGTAGAAGCTAAGATGACTTGTCTAGGCAGTAGGATCACGATCAGGTACTCTCATCAGGAGATAGTGCAGGCTGAGTTGGTAATTGCATGCAATAAGCACTGCCAGTTACTTAGAGGTGACAAACAACAGACAGGCAAAACATTTTGCTTTGATAGGTTTCCCAAACCCATACAAACTTTACTCAGCCTACTGCTTTGTTTTGTACTCATCCGAACTGTAAAAGTGCTTTTCTTGTCAAGTTAGCAGTCTGCATCTGCTGATACTCTGTAGCTAGTGGAAACAGGAGCCATTGATAGGAGAAATCTTAGACTAGTCATGTTCTGTGGCCTGTTTACCTCCTACTCCTATAGAATCATAGCATTGTTTAGGTTGGAAAGGACCTTTAAGATCAAATCCAACCATAAATGTAAAACTGCCAAGTCCACCACTAAACCATGTACCTAAGTGCCATGTTTGTGTATCTTTTCAATACCTCCAGGGGTAGTCACTCTGCTACTTCCCTGGGCAGACTGGTCCAATGCTTGACAATCTTTTCAGAGAAGAATGTTTTTCTAATCCTCCCCAGGTGCAGCTCGGTGTTATTTCCTCTTGTCCTATCACTTGTGACTTGAGAGAACAGAGTGACCCCCACCCTGCTGCAGCCTCTTTTCAGGTAGTTGTAGAGAGCAGTAAGGTCTTTTCTCAGACTTCTTTTCTCTGATTAAAAAAACCCAGTTTCCTCAGCTGCTCCTCATAAGCACTCACACTCTAGGTGTATCAGAAGGTATGTTGCTGCCTTTTCAGTATGTGTTTTCAGACCTGCTATCAATGAATATATTTAACCACCACTTGAAAGTACTGGAGCTGTCTACCACTGGAATTTATGGAGTCCTAAAGAAACAATCTATTTTCTTCCCCTTTCAACAGATTTCTTAGTAGTTCCAAGAAATGCCCCATGGTTACAGAATTCTGAGATTTATCAAATAGCTACTCAGCGTTCAGTGTATTTACTACCCTCTATCAGTCTTTTCCTCTTTTACTCTTCTCCAGACTGAAGAGTTCCACCTTTTCTCATGCCTCCTTAAGAGTACTCCATCTCTTTCATCAGTTCAGTTGCTATTCTCTAACTGTTTTGTCTGAAGATGAAGAGGCTGAATTCATGTGGTATTCAGAGTGTGGGTTCACCAAGGCTTGAGACAGAAGATAGATTAGGCTTTCCCTCTTATCCTTAGTTTCCAGTACAGTGGGAATTGTTTAGCTAATGTTTCTCACTGATGGTTTTCTAAAGTCACTGGTTCCATGCAAAATCAATCTGTGCAATCTTGACCTAAGCTGCCAAGCTGCACGCTTAGCAGGGACTCTGCGAGGTCATTGTGGAGGAGTCTGGTTCCCAAGTCAGCCCTGTGACCATGCACTAGGAAGGTGATCTGACCTTTCTGGGAACAGACACATCTATTTAATATGAAAACAAAATAAGACTTTGAAAAATTTACAGTTTCTACCCTGAAGAATAAATTTAAGGCTGTCTGTTTTTTTCCCCTTAACACTTGCACTCCATTGTGTGAAAATTGTCTTCACTGCTTTTTGTCTTATTGCACTTACAAGTATTTTAAAATATCTACAGTAGTTAGGACTGCAGGCAAAGTGTTGTCTGACAGAGTCAAATACAAAATAAGGCAAATTTACACCCGACGGAAACTTAATTTCATTAAGCGAAGTAACAGCAGAAAGTTGTCTCCGCTTATGTCAACAAAACCAAATTTGCCTTGCCTTCTCTAGCAAATTTTCACTCAATCTTTGAATAAATATGCACATAAACATGTTTGCATGTACTCTTTGCTTATGGAAGTGAGCTACTAATGAAAACCAACCCATGCTGGCATATATGAAGGAAGAATCATAGAATCAGCCAAGTTGGAACAGACCTCCAAGATCATCCAGTCCAACCTAGCACCCAGCCCTAGCCAGTCAACTAGACCATGGCACTAAGTGCCCCATCCAGTCTTTTCCTGAACACCCCCAGGGACGGTGACTCCACCACCTCCCTGGGCAGCCCATTCCAATGGCAAATCACTCTCTCTGTGAAGAACTTCCTCCTAACATCCAGCCTATACTTCCCCCGCCCCACCTTGAGGCTGTGTCCCCTTGTTCTATTGCTGATTGCCTGGCGGAAGAGACCAGCCCCCACCTGGCTACAGCCTCCCTTCAGGTAGTTGTAGACAGCAATGAGGTCACCCCTGAGCTTCCTCCTTTCCAGGCTAAACAACCTCAGCTCAATTATTTTAGAAGTTACAATATTCAAAGGTATTTGCAGTAGATCAGTACATGTAGCTATATAAATACATGCTTCAGAGTGTTCAGCAAAGAGCACTGAGCTAACAATCTAGATTTTTCTTCTCTTTTTTTTTTTTTCTCTGAAGAACATGGGCTTCTTTCATTGAGTGTGTGCATAGAGGAGTGCCAGAAGCATTTTTAGGGATTTTGCTTTTATGAGTATCCACAAACGTGATGTCCTCATCTGAATGTTTCTGTAGACTCACTTTAGAATATCCTAACATTCAGTATGACAGTTGAAGCTTATGACATTTTGCTAGTGGAACAATGCATAAGTAGTTTGGAATAGTCTGTGTGAACAGTGCTTTTTCAGTGTAAATTGTGGGGCATTGCTACCTGATTGTGAGCTAGCTCCATTACACAGGAAAAAAATAATGAACACAAAGTTTTGCAACACTACCTCCCAACAAGCTCTGACTCAGGCGGACCTTTTTACCAATTTTATTGCGATCTATTGTTAAAAGGAACAAGTACAGCATAATGCATAAGCCACCATTCCTGTTGTGCTGCTTACCTTGGTTAGCTCTTCCTGGCCTCTTGTTAAATGATGTTGTCTTCCACACATGTGAGGTTGAGAACCTGGTTGACTTTGTCCAGTGAGAAGGTGCTTCAGCTTGAGATTGCTCTGGAGGCAGTCCTGGTTGTTGGAGTGTGGTCTTGGTTTGTGTAATGCCTCAACTTGCTCAAGGTCTAATATACACAAACCAAAATACGTATTAAAGAGAAATGGCTTTCAGTCTCAAGGTTGCCTTAACTTTTTGTGTCATACTTGTGGCAAAAAAACAATGCTTTGGTGCAATTCTGTGGGGCAGCATTGAATGGACCGGTATGTGCTGATTGTGATGAGCTCTAACATTCATGTTCCCCTGACTTAAATATATTTAAAAAAGGTGTGGGGGAGAGACATTTGTGTTTACCTTCTCCATCGGCTGAGATTGCTCTTACCTGTTTTAACCTGTGCTTTTAAATGTTGTAGTTGCGTAAACATGACCTAGCCTCAGATAGGAGATCTGTTGATGTTACCAATCACCCCTCTTTTCTGGGTTGAAAGCATAGTCCTAGATGAATTAGTGCAGCTTGTTTTCTTTGGTGCAGGCCCTGGTTAGGAAGCCTTCATAGGAACACAGCCTTTTGCATTGTTGTGAGGACTGTTTATGTTTTCCAGCCTTTTGACTGATCTCTAGCATGAAGAGTGGTTCAGAAACTGCCATAAAGATAATTTCTCCCCTCTGTCAGTGGTCTTGACATGGCCTGGTTTTGAGATGGACTTTCCCAGCGGGTGTGCAAGCCTAAACAATGAATTCTGAGCTTCCTGGCCCAAATCTGTCTGAAGTGGCTAATTATAACTTGATTCACAGGTGCAGTAATGAGCTGTCATTAACCTGATGATTCGTAAAGGTCAGGTTCTTCATGGGGAAGGAATAACAGGCAGATGGCAAGTAAGATGTTGCCATAAAAGAGTTCCAAACCATCATGCTCTCCTGATGGAGCCCAGTGAGTTGCTATCCAGAACTACTTTTTGATGAGAGTCTTGGATTTTTTTGTTAAGAAGCATGGGGAGTAAAGACGCTGTGCTATTTCTGAAAATATATCCCAGCATGTCAAAGGAAGGCCTGGCCTGAAGGCTCTCAAGGCTGGCAGTGATGGGATGCCATCTCAGCTTTGTCACTGGAGTCATTCAGATGTAATACCCCTGAAGTGCCTTTACGTGACTGGAACCCGTTGAAAACTGGCTTCTGTTTGTGAATGACTACCTCCTTTCCACTTAAATGTGTCTTCGGTGAAAGATGGTTGCAGTGACAAAATGCAGGTGTAAATGTCCACCTATGTGATGTAACAAGCTTGACAAACAAGACATTGCATGAATTTCTGTTTGTCTTTAGAGAGAGATGGATATAGAGGAGATGCAAGCATGTGAGGAAATTACAAGGAGAGGAGTTTTTGGATGAGGAATCTATGGTTTGCGTAGAAACTAGGGGAAAAGGCACAGAAACTGAAGTTAAAGCTGAAGTAGAGAAAATAAACTGAAGAAATTTCGTATGACTTGTGAAAAGAGTTGCTGCAAATACAGAAAGCATTGTGAAAAAGTCCTGTAGAGGTGTGAAAAAAATGGCTTTGAAAGCAGAAACCACCAAATTTAGCTTCTCCATGCTGATAGGTGTCCAGTTACAATTTATAAATCAGTAAATTATTTGTAAGTGTTCCTTTCAGAGATGAATGAGGATGTGAAAAGCTCATTAAATATGGGGAATGCTTAGGAAGGGAGAGAGGTAATTAGTTCTGTAGTTTCCTGATCGTTATTCATTGATGTATTTTGATGTTGAGACAGAACACATTAGTGTGTCCTCCTCTGTAGTCTTTTCTGTGTGCAGACACTAACAGTGAGATCTTTCCTTAAGATGCTTTATAGGGGATTGTCAGGAGAGAGAAGTACATATTTGTCCTTATTGCTGCTCTTCTCACTCTCCATTTACTGACATATTATCTGGTTGCCTTCCTGAAGGGCAAAGTATGAAGGGAATATTGGAAAGCACTTATATTTATAGTCTGATAAATGAGAGATAATGAAATTGCATAGCCAAAATGTTTTTGTTTCAAGCAGTAATTTTTTCAATCATACAAATCCCTGTCAAGTAAAGCTTCCTGCAGCTGGTGTTGTCCAAGTGCTGCTTCATTAGAAAAAAATATTTCTGTAGGAGAGATGACAGACAACTTTTGGACTGAAGCATGAAGTATTCTCAAGACAAGTTGTCAGTTGGAGTCTGTGAATAGTGCAGATATAATTTAAAGCCTTGCACATGTGCAGAATAGCGAAAGCATTTGTCTTTTCCAAAATCTGTTCACTTTTAATGAATGAGAATATTGTTCTTGAATCATTTTGAAGGATGAGACCAACAATGCCTGCCACTTGCCATACTTTTCTAGAATAATTCTGGTATTCACTTTTACATTTTCCATTTTACTAATGTGTACAACAGTTCCAAATTTTGAAAAAGGCATTTTTAATACTGATGGGTATTGCTGTATTTCAGGAGCTTAAAACATAACATTTTAAATGATTCTTAATACCTGTTCCTCTCACTGTGAAGATGAGTGGTTTTTTTGACTCTAGTAACAATGGCAGAATTCCAGATTCATGCATTAAACTGTGGGTTTGTTCTGGTACTGTGGTTATTAACTTGTGATAAGGAATCTCTCTTCATTTGCTACTGAAGGAAAAGAGTTTTCCTGACGGACATTGCAGCGTATGTACAACTCAAATGCGTAAGTCTTGAAATAAATCGGAGGAGTGGCTGACACACCTGAAGGTTGTGCTGCCATGCAGTGAGCCCTGGACAGACTGGAGAGTTGGATGGGGAGAAATTTAGTGGCATACAACAAAGACAAGTGTAGAGTCTTGCATCTGGGATGAAACAAGCTCATGTACCAGTATAGGTTGGGGACTGATCTGTTGGATAGCAGCTCTAGGGAAAAAGGCCTGGGAGTCCTGGTGGACAACAGGATGACTGAGCCACCATGTGTCCTTGTGGCCAAGAAGGCCAAGGGCATCTTGGAGTGTATTAGAAGGGGTGTGGCTAGTAGTACTCTGCCCTGGCGAGGCTCCATCTGGATTATTGTGTCCAGTTCTGAGCCATTCAGGAAGGACAGGGAACTGCTTGAAAGAGTCCGGCACAGAGCCACAAAGATGATTAAGGAAGTGGAATATCTTCCTCATGAGAAAAGGCTGAGGGAGCTGGGGCTCTTTAGCTTAGAGGAGACTGAGGGATGACCTCATTCATGTTCATAAACACAGGAAGGGCAAGTGGTAAGTCAGAGCCAGGCTTTTCTCAGTGATGTCCAGTGATAGGACAAGGGGTAACAGATAGAAGATGGAGCGTAGGAGGTTTCATGAAAACACATGGAAAAACTATTTCACTGTGAATCTGACAGAGCAGTGTAACAGGCTGCCTAGGGAAGTGATGAGGTGTCCTCCACCTGGAGATATTCAAAACCCACCTAGATGCATTCCTGTGTGACTTGCTGTAGGTGGTCCTGCTCTGGCATGGGGTTTGGACTCAATGATATTATCAGAATTCCCTTACAACCCTTAATGTTCTATGATTCTGTGTAATTTGAAACTGAATTATGCTGAGCTGTCAGTGACAGGAAATGGCTAAGCCACACCTTGCCTTCCAGTAAATGGAGTTTCCCTAGCTTGATTAATATTTTGAATTTTGTGATAGTTTGGTTTTCTCTTGTCACACTTACATTATGTCAGCTATGCATACAATGGAGGTTCTGGTGTTCCCTTTATCTAAAAAGGAAAAAATTCTTCATCTGTTGCCTTTCACGTTACTTGTTTTATTTGTAGGACGGAAGAGGTGCCTGCAGCTCAGCAACCTGCAAAGCCACAAGCACAAGCCAATGGAACAGGTAATCTTGGTCAGATCTCTGCTAGCGTTTCGACTCAGCTGGGTTTTCTTCACCCCTTTTGATCTTTAGAAGACCAAACGTTGCTCAAAAACTTACTGGATCCTTAAGGAGCTTTCTGAAAAACTGAATACAAAAGATAATTTGGGCAGCTTACCTCTCAATATAAGTTTCCACATTTATTTTTTTGTAGCTGACTTTGCACACCTGAGCAAGGAATTATGTACTGCAAAGCATTTAAGAATGTAATGAAACCTATTGCCTAACAACTTCATTCTTGCATGCTTTTCTGATCCTTGTCTTAAAAGAGGTGTAATACATATTTTAAAAATCTCTATTTTGTTCTCAATTGAAGAAGCTCTTATGAGCCATGAACCCTATTACTGCTTTCTTTTTCTAAAAGGAAAGACATTCCAGAGAAGGAATAAGCTTAAGAGTTACTCATTTTTGGATACCTACAACATCATCTACATTTCTCAAGCTGCTGCTTACTGTGAGTTCAGTAACATAGCAATTTCTGAAAGAAATAATGCAGAAGGCAGATTCTCAATCTTTCAGTATACTTAAGTTTTGTTCTCCACATCTCTTCAGACTTAGACTTTTAAATGTGCAGACTAAATTTGAAGTTGATACTCTCACCTTGTCAATACTTTATAAACTACAACCTGCTGTTTTTTCCCAGTCTTAGATACTAATGATATCTTTTTGTTGCTATTGTTTATTTCTTGCTGCTTTCTGAAGTATTTGGATGTGGGAAGCTACTTCATAAATATGTTTTCAAACGAAATTGTTGTGTCAGCTATAAACTGTCACTAAATTCTTTGTTTTTCTAGATACCACTGTCCTTCATTAGTACATAATTTGATTTTATTTTCTGAACACCTGGGGGTTTTTGTCACATGCTTTAAAGTATAGTTTTGGCTGTTGCGGTTGACTGATTAATCTTTCATGCCTCTGTTTAATCACTCAGTTTTATAGAATTCTGTGTGAAGTTTGGTCCTAGAATAGTTGTGACCAGTGTCCTTTTTGAGACATTGCTGTATGGATCTTCCTTCCCAAAGAAACTTCCATGTGTTGCTTCTAGTCAGTAATTTTCTGAGCTACAGGTGAAGCAAAGTGATTGTAAAGAATTGGTTTTATTTGTGTTACATTAAAGATTTTAACCACATGTTGTTTTCATGTACTCCATTATATATTCTATTTTATATTATTTCTGTATACCCATACACTTGTGCTTTTCCTCTGAAACTGACACAGAGAGTGCACATTACTTCATCACTTTGCTATATAAGACTTCTCAGGCAGTAGTATGACTATCTGTATTCCATATATAGAAAGTGGCATATGCAGCATAATTTCTGTAGCCTGGCCTTCTACAAAGAAGGAAGGTCATGTTTTATATGTGTATTTGTATATACACAATGATACATATACAATCATTATAGCCTATAAATTGTTCAAAAGTGGTAGCAAATGTTCCTTCTGCAGAATCTTACGTAAGTTTCCACCTCCCTTTCCTCTCAAATTCGTGTGGCTGTGAGGTGCTTGTCCTACTCTCTGCTTAGGAGTATTCTGCTTTACACTTGCTTTTCTCCAGCTGATCCTTCAGCACCATAGGAGCACTGAGATACACAACAATCTTCTGTTTACAGGAACCTCCTAACCAGAAAGCGTTTTTACAGTGTTTGGTGAAAGTTTTTATTTGTTAGAATGTTGGAGTAAGCTCTGTATTTCAGGTAATAAAATGCTTCCATGTTCCCTATTTAGACCAAAGCAGGAATCAGCTTTAGTCTTACAAGTTTAGTGCAGTCAGGGTTTCTGTGCAGTGGCGGAAGTGAACTGCAAAGTGAGTGTCTGTGAGGAGTGTTAGCCAAGGACAGGAAAGCTGTATGAAGTCTGCTTCCCAATGAAGCATGGTGGATTGGAATAGGGGCAGGCTTTGGATGAAGATGTCTTCTAATAGTATCCTTATTCCTAGTGCTTCTTTTTTATAGATAAGCGTAGTCACACAGTCAGTTCGAGACTCCAGAAATGGTTTGGTGACAAATTTGGGGAGTATGTCGAGGACTTCAGATTTCAGCCAGAAGAGAGTACAGTGGAAACAGAAGAGCCACTTAGTGCAAGAAGGTAAATGTCTAACATGATTGTGAGAAACTCTTTCGAAGTTGTTTTTGTGTTTTGGTTTGGTTTCAATATTTTCTGTTGTGTTTACAACTCTTTACGTGTTATGCAAACTCATGCTCAGTGCAGGTAATTAAACTTAAAGTACAGAACCATCGCAAGAAGTTTGTGAGTGCTTTGGCCAGAGGTAAAATATAAAGTTTATATGGTGTCTGAGGTAGAATAAGAGTGGTACTATTTACCAGGTTCTCTCATGCCTCTCAAAACCTGTGGTGTGCTGCAAGGTAGGCTGTATTAGTTACTGGAAACAAGTTTCATTACAGACAAGAATGCAGCTTTATGCACAAATATCTAATCTATAACTCTGAGCAGTATTTCGGGGATCAAATGTACACAGCCATGCACTGCCTTACCTATTTAACAAGTTGCTGTTATCTATTATTTTTCAGATTGACTGAAAATATGAGAAGATTAAGTAAGTACTTAGAAATACTTTATTTTCTGGAACTAAAAGTAGTTAATAATTGGGAGGATTGCTGTGTTTTAAAATACAGTGATTTGAAATACTTCTGTCAATTCATAAGCAGAAATGATTCTGAAATCCTGAATTAGTGTTCGGAGTGCCAAGTAACTTGGGGGAGCTAGTCTCTTAATCTTCAACTACTTTGGGTATCTTTGAACTAAACATGTGATGTTAAATCATGTAAATGTGTAACGGATGAGAACAAGGTATTTGTCCAGTGGCAAAAGTAATAGTGTTTGTGTGCTGATGCCTCAGCTGCTTGTAGCTTGCTTGCAAGTCTGTTGGCATTCAAAAGAGGAGTTGCTGGATGATGCATATCCTGAGTGTCTTGCATTTCTTTCTCTTGCGTAGCTGAGAAATTATTTTGGAAGGTGGAAGTTGTAAGATGAGACAAGTTAAACAAATAAGATAAGCTCTCCAAAAGCTCTACACAGGAAAGAGTTGCTGCCAGGCCAAAAAAAAGCCAAATCAAAACAAAAGGCAGATTTGCGCTCCAAACTGTTAATGTATTGCAGGGGGAAAGGTGAAGTTGAAACAAGGGTCTATAGTCTCTGTGTAAGGTCAATTTTTTCTCCTTATTCTAATACTGGTATTTCATTTGGGGGAATACTTGTGAGCTGTTCTCCATGGTGGATGTGCATAGCCTTTAAAATGACATTAAGTTTAAGCTTTGTGAGTGGTTCTTAACTTCCACTAGGTGAGCCACAAAATCTAGACTTCTATTGTCCAAGGGTGCCTGATGACTGCCTGGAACTCTCAAGAACCTAGTTGAGCAGATTGCAAATAATGACCTTCCCATCAGGTTCAGTGTAGCTTAGTGAAACAGTGCAGATGGAAGCAGTGCTTGAATGTGTGTGACCTCTTCCAGTGTCTTGGATGTTCTCTTTCACTCAGTTCATCATCTGTTTTGGTTGCATTGCTGATGATCAAGTAAATCTAGTTCTAGTTGTTTAATTACTTTGCAGAGGAGGTGTGTTGAGAATAGCTGAATTTCAAGCCAAACAAACTAGGACAGCAAGATGCAAGCTGTCTTGATGAAAGCCTTCCAAAATTGTGAGCTGTAATGCAAATGAGAGTGAATGCTTCTGGGGCTTGCTGTGCAGATAGAGTTCTTGCTCTTCTCAGCAGGGGAGGCAAAGTGGATGTGTTCCAGAAGAGAAAGCAAAGATGGTCTTGCTGCAGCCCTCTCATGTTTTCTTTTGTCTCCTTAATTTGACTAAGCAGAATAGCTTTAAAAGATTAGGGTATAGATGAGGTGATTTTTAGGGAGCTGAGGAATATCTGCTCTTGCCGTCACTGGGTGGCTGCATGCATGGGCAAGGTGCTTCTTTCAGCACAGATTAGTCTCTCATGCAGTTACTGTGAGAGCAAAGGTCTGCAAAGGCAAGAGACAAATTTCTTCAGGCAGCAAGATCCTGGGTTTCTTGCTTCAGGAAGAATGCACAGTGAAGTGCTACCCATAGATAGACTCCTGCAGAAGAGACTGATATTGGCATCCAGGGTACCCTTGTAGAGGGTAATGTTTGCTTTTGTCTGTACTTCAAGTGTTCAAGCATAACCTTAGTCTTAAATAGCATTTTAGTTTTTTGAAACTTAACTAATTGCTCAGTTACTTTGATAGTTTCATTTTTCTTAATTTGGATAAGCTTTTTCATCATTACTTGCCTTGAATATTTATATTAATTTTCTAATTTGGTTGTTTGTCATGTACAAAGGATTTAACCACTGCCAGCTAATTCTAACAGTTGTTTTTTTTTCTTGGCTTCTATTTAGAGAGAGGTGCCAAACCTGTTACTAATTTTGTGAAGAATCTTTCCGCCTTATCAGACTGGTATTCTATCTACACTTCTGCTATTGCCTTTATTGTAAGTTAAACTGTTCCCACAGGGGTAATGAGAACTTTTAAAAATGTATTATTTACTGAAACTCATTGGAACTCTTCTATATGGGTGGGGGTTATGACGCAGTTAAGTCAAAGCAAATAGTGTAATTTCATTTAATGCAAAATGCATTACATTTTAAAGCCACTTTAATTGTCCGTTATGGGTTGTAGCATAGTTTTGTAACTGTTAAAATAACTTAGAATGATTTGGGCGTTGTTCTGTTGTCTCCTCTCTCCCAGTCCTGTAACGTGAACGGTATTTCTGCCTCTGCCAAATCTCTTGTCTAGGGCTGAAATGCTGATAGTGGCTATGTTTGAGAAGAGCTTAAAATTACTCATTTTTGCCATTTATTGGGATCGCACTTAGGGATGAGTGACAAAATGCCTCGATTTGAGTATCATTTAATGTGGAAATATCAAGACTGTGAGCTAAATTCAAGCATTCTCATGCTCTATAAGGAGATTTGCTTACCACAGTGACATAACTATTTAAAGAAATTTTGATTTGTTTTCATTCTGATTGTTAATGAAATGGTATGAATTCTTTTGATCATAGCGTATACGAAATATTTGTATATCAAAGGAAATTATTACCTGCAGTTGTAGCTGAATTGAATGAACTTTTGTGGTGTGGATTGAGCCTGGCTGGAGGCCAAGTGCCCACCAGAACTGCTCTATGGCTCACCTCATCATCTAGACCGGGGTCCTCAAACTTTTTAAACAGGGGGCCGCTTCACTGTCCCTTGGACACTGTTGGGGGCTGGACTATAGTTTGGTTCCAGCCCAGTAGTGTCAGGGGCTGGACTATAGTTTGGTTCCAGCCCGGTCCCGGCGGGTGCTTGGGGGCTGTGGAGGCTGGCAAGTGGATTAAGTGGCAGGAAGTGGCTGCTTGGTTTCCCCTCCAACCCCCGATGGGGGGGTCTGTAAATACCGGTGGGCCGGATTGAGGGCCCTGGGGGGGCGTATCTGGCCCGTGGGCTGTAGTTTGAGGACCCCTGATCTAGAGAGATATAAAGTATAATGAAAAGCTAATAGGTTGAGATAAGGACAGGGAGAGATCATTGAGCAGTTACTGTCACAAGCAAAACAGACTTGGCTTGTGGAAATAAGTCAAATCAGAGTAAGATAATGAGAAGCAAAATCCCTACTCCTTCCTTATTCCTTGGCTCAACTTTACTCCTAGTGTCTCTACTGCTCCCCCTCCAAGCCGTGCAGGGAGATTGCAGTCAGTTCATCGTGTTTTCTCTGCTGCTTCTTCTTCCTCAGCAGGAGGACTACTTACTAGTACTTCCCTTGTACCAGTGTGTTAGTCCTCCATGAACCTCTCTAATGTGAGTCCTTCCCACTGGCTGTTGCTCTTTATGAGCTCCACCAGTGTGTTTCACTGCTATGAAATGCTTCAGGAACTGCTCCAACATGGGTCCTCCATGGGATAACAGGTCCTAGCAGAAAACATGCTCCAGCATGGGCTACTTTCTCCACAGGCCCACAGATCCTGCCAGGAGCCTGCTCCAGCATGGGCTTCCTCTAGTGTGGGGTTCTCCATAGGTGGTTATCTACTCCACCATTAACCGTGTGGGCTGCAAGGGTCAGCTACCTCACCATGGTTGTCTTCGTCGTGGGCTGCAGGCGACCCTTTGCTGCTGTGCCTCTAACACCTCCTCCCTCTTGGTTCTTTGCTCACCTTGGTGTCTGCAGAGTTGTTTCTCTCACATGTTCTCCTCTCTCCAGCTGCAATTGCTCTTGTGCAGCAACATTTCCTCCTTCCAGTATTTGTTATCGTAGAGGTGCTGCCACCATAACCGATGGGCACAGCCTTGGTCAGCAGTGAGTCTGTCTTGGAGCCGGCTGGCATTGGCTCTGTAATACACAGAGAAATATTCTATCAGCTTTTCACTGAGTCCACCCTTGTAGTCCCTGCCAACTACCAAACCCTTACTAGGCAAATCCAATACAACTTATTTGGTGAAAATGCCACACGCCTTTTCATTAGGTGATCTCTCTATGTAAGTTATGGAGCCTTATTTAATGCTGTGTTACAGAGCACAGCTGAAGAAATACAGAAAGGGAGAATTCCACATCCTGTATTCACTCCATTCTACTGTATTTCTTTTTCTTTCACCTCTCCTGACAAACTCATTCTTACACATAAAATCTGAAAGAAGGATGGATCTTCAGCTGTTACTCAGAAAACTCTGGAATGTTGGATCCAGAGCAATGCTTCATTTTGGGGTTATCAGTGAAAACCTGATGTCTTTCAGCAGGGAGGCTGTAATCTCTGTATTTTTAGAAGTTGTAAAGGGGACAGAGTACTGTTTGAAACAGTTCTCATCTGTGTGTGTTAGGTGAAATGAGGCCTGTTTTTCTGCAATCTTCCTAAGGTTGATAAAAATGTTGGGATATAACTAACTTGAAATAATAGAGCTAGAGTTTATCCTATTGCCTTGTAAGGGGCTGATTGTTATAACTCATCTACTATGCTGCTGCTTTGACTCATCTAGGTGAGATCTGACTGTACTGTGGGCATGTAGCAGATTCACAGACTTCAAGTTGGTGTTTTGTTTTGTTTTAAAGTAACTTATTGTAACTGAAGTGCCGAAATTATTAATTCTTTCAAGCAGCTGATTGATATTTAACTCATCTCTGGAGATTTAGTCTCACAGTTTGGACTTCTGTGAATGCAGTGTTATTGTTTATCATGGGTTTGCTAAAATATAGTAACTTTTGTGATCTAGCTTTTGTGATTCTGAACCCAACAGTAGAGTGGGAAATGTTATTTTGTACAACTCACTGTACTGCAGTTTATAATCCACATCTCCTTTTTTTCTTCCTTCTTAATCTGCAGATATACATGAATGCTGTATGGCATGGCTGGGCCATTCCTATGTTCTTATTTTTAGCAATTTTGAGGTTGTCCCTAAATTACCTCATAGCCAGGTATTAACTTAAGTACTGTACTATTCTTTTGTAATGCTTTGCGTGAAAAATGTTTTGTTATTCTTGTGCTGAATCATAAGTCGTTACCTTTTCTAACATTGTGAGTGCAGTTTAACAAAATGAAATTCAAACTCTAGTATACTTTATTTTGTTCCTTAATTTCTGTAATTTTTGACTGTTCCAAGGAATTATCTTCTTTTCCTATGACTTGGGTGATCATAAATGATGCTCTGTGTTCTCACATATATTCCTCCACATTTCAAAATTCTAAAATAAAACTATTCTGCAGTATTCGGAGTTGCTGGAGAACATCACCTTGAATATTAAAACCTGCTGCTTCTTCCTGGGCAGTTTTCATCTGTGCTTAAAACAGCAGTTCTGCCTTTTTCAGGGGTCCTTGGCATACTTTATGTAAAGTATCTTCCATGTATGCATTTGTTCTCTATAAAAATAAAACCTTTCTTAAAAAAAGGGGGCAAAACAACATCTTCTGTACTGAGATGATAATTTAAAAATGCTCTTCTAGATTGATGATGTTTTGCCTTTAAGGTGCTTAAAATGGTGAGGAGGATCTTGATGTGCATATTTGAAAAATAATTTTCTGATTTCCTAATACTTACTGTCTGACACTTATTTGGAAATTGCCAGTAGCAAATACGCTCCAGAAGAAGTTGATATAATTTTGATCACATAAAAGTCACAGGAAAAGTATTTCTAGTTATTTACTCTGTGTACAGAATTCACTTCTATTGCAAAATCTGTAAGCAATGATTCTGTATATCTACATAGCTAATATATTTAAATATATTTATATAACTTTAAAGCTGTCTGTGTTTGGCCACTTGTGCTTATGTTATTTTCTGTGTTCTTTGTGGATATGGGGATTTATTTATTTGTTTTAAGCCACAAGTGCTTGCTACAGAAAGTTACATTTTAATGTCTTACAAGTAATCAATGTTGGCAGTACTTGCTCACCTTACCCGTTTCCATAACTTCCAGGGGTTGGAGGATACAGTGGAGCATTGTGCCTGAAGTTTCTGAACCCATGGTAGGTCTTCAGTTGGTTTGACATGTATGCCTACATTAAAACTTGCACATTCAACACCTTTTGTGTTTATGTGGGTAGCAGTTAAAGGAAGGAAGAGTGACGTGCAAATAATAGACAGTACAGCCTTTTTCTCTCTTAAAATTAGAAAAACTGCAGTAACAGCAGTAGGTTTGGGTGTCTCACTGCAAAATATTCCAATCTTGAAAGACACTTCAGGAATAAAGGTTCTTGTGACAGCCTGGGACAAGTTAGATCCTTTGGGATCTTGAAGAAGCCTTCCATTCTGTTTCCTCTGTAACTTTTTTTTTGAATAAATACTGTCATGTCATGCTTTAAGCAGGAAGTGCTGTGTTAATGTAAGAAGGAGTTCTTTGAATTTCAAACCTGGTAAGACTTAGGCCTTGTTAGAGGATTTTTTTTTTACTCTTAAAAGACCAACAATTTAGGTGAATAGATAAATAAAGTTTTAGGTATATAACACTTAAAAACCCTCTACATTTCTGTGTGAGACAAGAAGTCAATTTAAGTGTATGGCTGTAGTTGTTGTAACCAGGCTACTTTGCATACTTGCTGTGTCTTTCATGGTATTATATAACTATTTTTACATATAACATGGAGAAAAAACCATGAATAGCTAGAGAAAACCATCCATGAAAGATGTAAGCAGTAGATCTGAAACAAGATTGAAAACTGGCAAATTTAGAGACTCTTTAGAGAGAAAGGACTATTGACTTGCCAGAATGTTGAAGGGTCATGTGTTCATGAGGAATTTTACTGAGGGTTAATGGATTGTCTCTTTCTTGCCCAAGGAACCTCCGAAAGAGGACCTGACAGTGTCTGAAAAGTTTCAGCTTGTTCTAGATGTCGCTCAGAAGGCACAGGTACTTGTACTGCACTTGAACCTCCTTGTCTAAGTGATCAAAGTACTTTGCTATGCAGTGTGTGAGAAAAAGACAGTTGAAAAAGCAGTGCTTTCTCTGCATGGGGATCTTTAATTATGAGCAATAAAAATCTTTATAAGATGCCTGGAACTTCTGGAAACAGAGTGATATTTTAGAGAACATATTTTGTTGATGTTTGAGGTTATCCAGTCATGGCTCAGAGCAAGGTCTGAAGAAGAACAGAAGGAGCTTATGACAATTTTTCCTTAATATTTGCAAACAAGCTTTTAATACTGTATATCAGATGATGAATCTTACCAGTGTACTGGAGTATGAATCTATATCCCAAGTGTGCAAGCTGCAGAACTGGGCTGAAAGACCCGATTAACTCAGCAGTTTGCACAACATCTCTGAGAGTCTATTTTAAATACTACCAACCCCCAAGCCTCTATTGCTTGTATGTGGGAGGAGAGGATGAGTTTCAGGTAGTAGCTGAGTGACTCTCTGAGTACTGTGTCCAGTTCCAGGCCTCTCAATTCAAGAGAGATGTTGAGGTATTGTAACGTGTCCAGAGAAGGGTGACAAAGCTGGTGAGGGTCCTGGGACACAGCCCTGTGAGGAGAGGCTGAGGGAGCTGGTGTTGTTTAGCCTGGAGGAGACTCAGGGGTGACCTCATTGCTGCCTACAACTACCTGAAGGGAGGCTGTAGCCAGGTGGGGTTGATCTCTTTTCCCAGGCAACCAGCAACAGAGCAATGGGACACAGTCTCTAGTTGTGCTGGGGGAGGTATAGGCTGGATGTTAGGAGGAAATTTTTGCCAGAGAGAGTGATTTGCTATTGGAATAGGTTGCCCAGGGAGGTGGTGTGGTGGAGGTGTTGAAGAAAAGACTGGATGAGGCACTTAGTGCCATGATCTAGTTGCTTGGCTAGGACTGGGTGCTAGATTGGACTGGATGATCTTGGAGGTCTCTTCCAACCTTGATTCTACAGTTCTGTTCAATGACTCCTCCACCCATGCAGCCTCATGCCATGTCTAATGATGTGTCACTGCTGAATGTAGCTTACCATTCTTTTGCCAACTGCGTATGCTCATGTCCTTTCTTCTGCTAGTAGTGGTGCTCATGTTTATATGAACACCTTGGAAAATTTATTGGAAAGACGAAGTTTGCAAGAATCAGTTGGAGAGGATGGCTGTATAGCCTTCTTAGTTCTGAGCAGGGATATGTCTCCATTGGCAGCTTCTGGATTTATATGGAATCTAGTATTGATAAACACCTGGTGGTGTGTTTCCAAAGAAGCTGAGAGCTCAGTAAACACTTCCTGAGACTTCAGTACTCAGAATGTTAGAAGAAACTCCCAGTTTGTTTACCTACTGACAGAAGCTCTTAACTCTTAGATTGACAGCTTAATTTAAAATCTTTTCTATGATGTAAACCCTTTCCAGTTGTGACAGTGGGGTCAAATAGCTTCCTTACTTCGAGCAACCAGAGTTGCAGAACAAGGTGTTAAATAACAGGGAAATCATCACTTATTGATATCCTGTTTATTTACTGAAATTATAAAACAGTTTAATGGCCAAAAATTAGTTCTAATACACGTCACATCTGGGAATTGCTTGTTAACCAGCAGAGTAAGGTAAATGCTGGTGTCTATTATGTGGACAGAAAAACCTCTGCAGGACTCTGTTGTAATTCTTATGCTTCTTATGCAGAATCTTTTTGGCAAGATGGCAGACATACTGGAAAAAATTAAAAAGTAAGTCACCTGATGCAAGTCTTTTTTTCCCCCATCTTAAAACAAGACTTGACCAATGTCTGGAACACTAATAATAAAATATTTCTTCTTATCTGCAGCTTGTTCATGTGGGTCCAACCAGAAATAACACAGAAGCTCTACATTGCCTTATGGGCAGCATTTATTGCATCCTGCTTTTTGCCCTACAGGATTATTGGGCTTGCAATGGGTAAATGCGATAGATAAGTGACCTGTTATAATCTAGACTTGGTGTGTTAAAGCTTGATGTCATCTATAGAGGGAGGATTTTTAGAGTTTGAGAAAGAAGACTTGCATTAATAAATCATGCTGTGTTTTAAAGTATTTTCATTGTGTTTGATGTTGTTTGTCACATGCATTTCAAAAACCATTTCTGGATACATAATAAAGTAGAAAAAGACTGGATAATGTATTCAGTCCTCGAAGAGCAGGAGCTTATGATGAGGTGTTAAATCATCCTTATAGGAAGCAGTTCAAAGGCTCAGATGTCTTCAAACAGGCAGCCATAAGGCCTTCTTCCTGGAAGTCATATATTTTGGTTGTATTTTGCTCATACATCATTGCAATTGAAATATGTGGGATCACATAGAAGACACAAAGATGGCAGGGTTGACAAAAGTTAAAGGCCTGATAGGAGTACCTGTAAAACTTGGAGGATAGGCTTGATGAAATGTACAGATTTCCATGGGTGAAGTTGCAGATAAATTCTTAACTGGGAATTAGGAAAAGAGGGCTTTTGCTACAGCACAAGACTGTCTTGTCCATATATGAAACCATGTCCTGTAAACCAAGAATTGTTTTGTAGGGGATTTTCTCATCATATGATCAAATGAGTATTACTTTTCATGTAACTCAATTTCAAACTGTATTTGCTTGAACATAAACGTAGGATCACTTGATACAGCAGTTGGGTTGTGTGAAGAATGATTTTCTTTACTCTGAGTCTCAGAAAGAGATATGAATTGGATTAATTGAATTTTTGAGAGATAATTTCAAGCCTTTTTTAATGTGTTAGAATACACTGTATAAGATGAGAGAAAATACTGGACTGGAAGATAGAGTTTAATGAAGTACATGAGAGCCCTCTGTTGCCATTGAAATTCTTGCAAGGAGCTGCAGTCTAGTGCTGTGGTATGCTTCCTGCTTTGAAAGTGTATTGTGTTTTCAGAATGCTTCTGGTGATAAGGCATATATGTGTGAACTATTTTAATGTTCTTCTGCATAAAAAGAAGCTACACTAAGTGGTTTTGAATAACTGGGAGTGGGATGGAAGGAATCTGGGCATTGGAAGAAAAGAAAAATAATTTCCTGCCCTTGGAAGAAGCATCAAAATGTTAAACCCGACAGAATGGTTCAGCAGTATGACTGAAGATACTGAATTTGGTTTCGTTCACGAACTTCTTAAAACGTGACCAAAATAGTGATGTTATTAATGCTCCTTCAACATGTGTACTAAAGTGAATGATTTTTCATTCAGGACTCTATGCTGGAATCAAGTTTTTCCTTATTGATTTCATCTTCAAACGGTGCCCCAGACTAAGAGCTAAGTATGATACTCCTTACATCATCTGGACAAGTCTCCCAACAGATCCTCAGCTCAAGGATAGATCTAATGCTACAGTGTCAAGACGGGTAAGGGTAGTCTTTTTATCCCTCTGTTCCCAACACCTGAAAACTGGATCCCTTTCTCCCTTTCCTTTTTCTTCAGTGACTAGAGCACATTAAAAGGAAGGTTAATTAAATCCTAACAGTCAATGTTACTTCCATTCTTTGTATAATTATTTTTTTCATGATCCACAGTTTTTGTATGGATACTGTTTCCCATAAGAAAGGGATCTATTATCAAGATATCTATATAAATCATGCTGGAAATTGTATGAAGTGTGCACTAAAAGAACACTGAATATTGGTAATAAATTTCTGCAACACAAATTTGGTGAGATTTTATTGTCAAAACTGTTTTCCCCTTCTTGGCTTTCAGAAACTATTTTACAGTGGAAATTCAGTTGCTTGTGTAGATTGAAGAACAGTTAGGAAGAAGGCAAAGAGCAGTTAGTGAAAATGAAATTAAAAAGGCTGTAGTATAATGCACATCTTACTAATGGGATAAACGTTAACAGAAAAGAGTAGTTCACAGATTTCTAGGCAGTGTGTTTTGATTATTTTTATTAGGTGACTTTTTAACATAGTAATGATAAATTATCACACCATGTTGCTACTCCAGCAGTAAGTTTTTCTTTTGTTAAACTCTCACAGTTAAATCTAACTTGTGTTTTGTGTGACATAATATCTGAAAAGCAGGGTTTGTCTCCATGTCCCTGAATTTGTCAGTGCTTATTAGTTTAAAAATAAAAATAGTTGTAATAAAAGTTCAGTCAAATTTCATTTTAGCACTTGCTTAATGCCTTTTATCATAATGTCTAATTGCATTAATCTAGCATCTGAGTACTGCAATAAGTTCCCTGACTAAAATGTGCAGCATATAGCAGTAAGTCAGCCTGAGTACACAACTGGAGGTGAAAAGAGATTAACACATAAACCTTCAAGTGTTAACCTGTGAAGGAGGAATATGAGGTTCTGGGAATGATGGAGTAGTTAGGGATGAAATAACTGCTGCAAAATCTGAGTATTTCAGAAGGAAGTAGTAGGGAAAGACAGTCTCTAACAGAAAATGAGCTCCTATTTTCCAAGGGATGAGAGAGGTGAATGAGCACTCAGGAGGAGCTGTCCGTAGCCCATATTTATTTTCCTTGCAGAAGATGGACTTAGAAGTTTCTCTGCCTCTCAAATTTATATCCTTCACATACTATGTTGGTTATTGCAGCTTCTTGCTGGGTCTCTAATCTGCTTTAGAAGTGAAAAGGCTTTGAATTGCTGAACTTGAATCCATAAATTTACAGAATGATTATCCCTTATGGTTTAAGTTTTTACAAGTAGACCAAGATTCTGGTACTGCTGTCAGCCTTGACAACTTTGGATTGTCTGTCTGAAAAGGATTTGCAGGCTGTATTATCTGCTTCCAAATGTCTTTGAAAACAACTTGGTCTCAGTAACTCTGCATAACCTTTTTACCCTTATTTCTGGAAGCCTGATAGTACAAAAAATAGATTTTTTTTGTACAAAAATTTAAAACCAGATAAAATTGTGTGCTTTTGGTGGTGTGTTTTTTCCCATAGAAAAGGCAGAATCCAAAACCATGAGTGCCAGTATATGTGTATTTGCTTTGGCTTCTTATCATAAAACAGTGTACAAGACACAATGCAATATTCATTGCCTGTACCACTACTCTGAACCCAGATCCTTACAGAACAATCCTGACAACAGTATTTCATGGGTAAAGGAAGTATGTGGAAAGTGGATGTCAGTTCAAGTGGAAAGGAATATACCTCCAGGTATTCCTATGCCCAGGTTGTTAGTGATGTTTTAGGCAGTCTGAACTCTTCCAGTCTTACAAATCCAATCACTCCCAGCTATGAATTTAGCCTTACCAAAATCAGATACAATGGGGTTTTTTGTCTGTAATGACCATAGGTTGTCTTAAGCCTGGGTGGTTATGGATAAATTAGCTGCTGCTTTTAAAGCCAGAGGAAGTATTTGCCTATGTTAGGAAGGACTAGAACTAAAAGCAGAACTTTCTCTTGTCTTTGCCCATTGGATTGGTTGTGGTGTACTGAAGTTTTAAACATCTCTTTACAAAATGGGTAGGTAGGAAGCATGGTATCAGAAAGCAGGAATAATTCTCATTCCAATGCAAAAAAAACCATTGGACCTCTTCCCTTGATCTTTTGTTTTAGGCCATGGAGGTTCATCTGGTTACACGCATATTGTGCTAAATAAACTGTCCAAGAAAACCTTCAGAAAATTAATCTTATCTTTACTTGCACACAAATGGTTGGAGAAGCTGTTATTTTATTTGGTTCCAAGGGCTCAGTCATGCTAATGACACCACAGAAGGGCAGTAACTGAAGCAATAGGACAATTATCATCAATCATTTGTTTTTCCTGTCAGTTTTCTTTATTCTTTTCCCCTGAGGCATTATTCTATTACAGTTGCCCTAAAAGGTGGATGGTGAATAACCTTTGCTGTGCCTGTTGTCAGTCTAGCTTCTAATCAGCAATTGCAGTCCACATTTTTTCATTTGCTTTGGATTTCTTTTGTTAGCACTAAATCCTACGAAGTGTTGAGTGCTGCCAAGTTTGGTGGAAAAAAAAAAAGGCAGCAGAGGCTGATTTGCCTCTGACAGCATCAGGCCTTTTCAGAAGAGAGGCTTAGTTCTGAGCCTGTACGTTGTCAGTTTGCCAGTTGTTTTAACTGTATGTGTGCAGTAGAGGTAAGAATAGAGCTGTAACAAAAGCCAGCCTTTGGAATCATGTGGTGCCCCTCCCAAGAAGAAAAGGCAAATGGAGGCAAGCTTTCCAGAAGAGACTGCCTTCTGTTCTTCGAGAAGCAAGGTTCATTTGCTAGGGCAGTATCCAGTGTTTTGTTCAAAAGTAGATTTACTCAGGTAGTTCGGTTTTGAGAACTCCATGCTACCCTTTTTTCCCCCCATCAAGGATGCTGACAACCATTCTGACTATTTCACAAGTCAACACCCAAAATTCACTGCCACATCAAAACAAAGATCAATGGCTCTAATGCAACCTGAATAAACTGGTGTGCTCTAACCACTGATAACTCTTCTTTTTTTAATTGCCTTTGTTGTGTGTAGTCTCTTGTTTTGTGAGCAAGTTCTGGCAGTGTCACTCAATTCATGTTTTATTCTATATATTATACTGCTAAATAGACTTTACTTTTTTTCTTTTTGTCACTGTCACATTTCTGTTGTTTGTTTCTTTTCCTACTAGCTGTCAGGGCATGAAAAGGTATGGATCTTAGTGTGGAACATTTCCTTTCAATTTCAGTAATTGTATTCATAATGAGCTTATGTAGTTTTGTGTGGCTTTTGTTTGCTTTTTTTTCTTTCTAAACTTACTTTGTGCGGTAATATTTTGTGCTTTGTCTCTTGAAGGCAGACCAGTAATAATGAATTAACTGTTACTTGTTTTGCTAGTATCATAACTGGAGCTTTGTGCAGCAACTTAGCTACAATTGTATATACCCTTTCCTCTAGAAAGTGGTATTTTAAGATAGGTGCATTTAGCACCATGTGCTTTCACCTCTGCAGACTGTCCATCAAAGACTGGCAATTTGAAAGGTTATGTTCAGATAGCACATTAGAGTGTTTTGTGCTGTAGCAGTAGTTTAATGCAGTATTCCGAAGTTAACTTTGTTGAAGTAATTAAATAAAGCTGTTGTATTATGGATTTTTTTTTTTTTTTTTTAGGAAGAGTAGTTAGCCAAGTTGTTTTTAAGACCACAGGTTAAATATTGCTGTTCAAATTTTGGAATTGCACTTATTTTTCTGCAGCTTCAAACAGCAGCATCCAGAAGTTACGTGGGCTCAAGTGCCCCAGCTGGAATAAGCAAAGATGAAGACACGAGTCGTTTCCATACCACCAAGAGGGGGAACTTCCATGAAGTTTTTAACCTGTCAGAAAATGAGCGTCCTTTGCCAGGTATTATGCAATAAAGGGCTGCAGTAGTAGAGTATTAGATAAGGTTTAAAGTTGCAGTTTCCTTTCTTTGCAGTGTGCAGCGGTAAGCTTTTGATTAAAAAGACTTGCTTTAAATTAGGATGAATGGAGACAATCTCTTTCATTCCAAATCCTTAGAGTTTTTTGAAAGAATATACAGCCTGGTGTGCCTTTTGTGCTAATGCAAAGGGAATGATTCTGTGGGTGTTTTTTGTTTTGGTGGTTGGCTTTTTTAAAGACCATTGTTAAAACATGTTATGATGTCTAAACTCACCGTATGTAGACTTTTCTTTGTAAGCACTTCTATTTTCAGGTGTTTGGTTTAACTTTCAATATTTTCTGCAGTTTTATAAGGAAACTATTTGGATTAATGTCTGTCTCTTTTTTTATTAAAGTGAGATTTGTTGTTATGAATTTCAGTGTGTGAAAATGGCTGGCGCTGTTGTTTGATAAACAGAGATAGGAAGATGCCTACGGACTACATCAGGAATGGAGTTCTTTATGTCACAGAAAAGTGAGTCGTTGCACTTCACCCATTCCTTAGGAAGGAAATACCAACGATGCTAAAAAGTTTGAATCTAAAAGTAATCCTTTAACAACGTTTTGAAACAAAAACCTAAAAAAAAAAAGGCACCATAAGAGAGGGAGAGCTGAATCTGGGGTATGGTAACATTTAACAAACGTGATCTTGCCTTGGAAGGGTTTGTATGGGAATGGAGAGTAATAGTTGTTGTAGCTGCGGCTCTTGATGTTGATTACATGCTAAATATATATATATACACACACACACTAAAAAAGAAATCTAAAAGCTAAGTGTATTTGAACAATTGTAAGCAATGATTATTTGGCACATATTCTTTCTTTTTTTAAATCAAATGGAACGTGTAGCTTCCTTGAAACAATATGCAACAAAAAGAAAATAGAAAATCAAGCCTAGTCCTTGATTTTCGGTTTTGTTAATCCTTACCTTCCAGCTTCCCAGGACTGGATAACTATCATCACTACTGTTTGGGTCCTGCACTGAAATTCCTGGAGTGAATGAATAGAAATAAAGCTCATCTGTATGCAATGGCCCCTAGTGATGGAGAGCACTCCAGCATTTAGAAATCTGAGCTTTTGTCTGCATCACAATAGTGTGAAACAAATGCAGTATTTTTCGTTAATCTTTTTGGATTTGGTATTGTGACTGTTTAAGGATATATGTGCTGCTTGGTGTGTCTTTAAAATGCTTGTCAGGTTTAACCATTCATTCCAGTAATTGAAATACAAGATTTTTTTCCCACTCTGTGTGATTGCTAGAAATTGCTACAATTTATGAGTGTTTGCTCTGAAATGACAAAACTTGGTGAACTTTAAGTAATGAACATTTTCTTTCCTTGTTTCTAGCTATTTGTGTTTTGAGAGTTCCAAATCCGGCTCATCTAAAAGAAATAAAGTTATAAAACTAACAGATATAACAGATATTCAAAAGGTATGTCTGTTTTGTGTTGCAAGTAGGGGAGAAAGCTGGTTTTCTATTCAGCTTGTCGTGTTTTACTTTTCTGCTTATGTTATTTTGTAAGTAAAGTGTCATCCTTCGATCAGGAATACTTCCCAGAACTGTTTGTTGAGCTATTTGGACTCAGCACAAGCAAACTCACTATGAGCATAAAAACAAAGTACTTCACTAAACTCTTACACTCCTGAATTTATTTTAAAATTAAAGTTGGGTTGTTTAAAATCAAAGTTGTGTTGACTATTGCTGTTTAGGCATTAGGAAGATCTATTATTAGCAGGAATTGTGTAATATAACTTGTTTAGCTGTTGATGCACCATTTTCAAAGTGAATGTGTCAGAGAGATAATTATTGTCAGTGGAAAAGAAGTAAATCATTAGAATGGTAAGACTGGGTCTGGCTAGAGTTTCATCTACTTGAGATATCATCACTAACAAAGGCAAGAAATTGATGATTGGAAGCATGGCAACTGCAATGTCCAGCTAAGTTTTATCAGCCTCCAGTCATTAATGGCTTTACTGAGGTCTATGGCACATTTAGTTACCTTCTTAATGTCACATTTTGTTACCTTCTCTGTACTTGTCCTGTTCTTTAATATAGACACTACTGCTTTCTATGTCCTGTATCCATGAATGCCACAAATTAAATTATGCTGTATGAAGACACACCTCAGCCCAATGTCTACTGCTTAAATACCTCTAGATTTTCAGATTAGTTCCTTCTATTTATATCATGTGTCTGTAAAGCAGACAACTGAGGCATAACTTGAACATTCCCGTTGTAATTCACTATTTATGGATTTTAAAACATAATACTTGAAGTAATGCTGGTCTGTTGCTTAGTAGGCCCTTAGTGACTTGAAGGTCCTTTTGCATCTCTGTAGGTTTTTAGTCACAAGACAGGGATCATGTAGCCAAACATAAAGATGTCCTGTACCTGGTTTTATTTGAGGGTAGGAAACACAGACCAGATTTGGAATCATCTTCCATTTTGGGATGTTCTCCAGTTCAGACAACTGCATCCCTACTTAGCATTACAGACTTTCTTTAAAAGAAACAAACAACAAACCCAACAGACCCAAACAAACATTCCCTTCCAAACCTCCTGAAAAACCTTAACACAACAAATTAAAAATACAAACACCAACAAAAACTAGAAAACCTCAAACCAAACCAAAGCAAACAAACAAAACCCCATGTAAACAAAATGAAACAGCCAAACCTATACATGGCCTGTTTGTAGTTTTGAGTAAGAAACTTTTTTTCTGGTCTGCTCACTGCTCCGGTGAATGAATGTTACTTCAAGGGAAATATTTAGGTGGTGCTCACAGGCACGCTCTCATGTACATACGCACACAGAGCTGTGGTGTACCACCTACCTGCACCATTCAGCTGCTGGCATGGTCCCTGAGCATCTCCCAGTACAGGTGATGCTGTGCCCAGTGACTTTATGGCCAAAGAACACTGGCTGCTTTGTTTGTATATTGGAATCTATTACTTATGGCTAGAAGGATACGCCAGTAAAAAGTTGTGTAACCTCAGCATCTTCTGCAGTTGTGTGGTATGTAAAATCTGTATTTTTTTTTTTTTTGTTTGACTTCTTTTTTTATTCACTGTTTAGTATAAAGTGCTCTCTGTTCTCCCGGGATCAGGGATGGGTATTGCTGTATCAACGCCGTCTACACAAAAAGTAAGTAGCTGTCTCCATCTGTGTTGCTGCTGGCTCCATGCTCTTTTTGTCTTCTCTGGCTAGCACTAACAAAGATGACTCCTTTTTTTTCCCCCTTTTGCCAGTGGTTGTTTTGTTTGTTATTGATTGAATTGTCTGGTTTTCTGTATATTTGGATTCAGAATTTTAATTTGAACATTTAGCTTGTTCTGCTGCATCGAAACTATTTTCATCTAAGACTTCAGGAAGATTTTGCTGGTTTATTATGCCTGTTGACTGTTCCCCAGCATCTTTTCATCAGTAGTATGAGGGCTGCTATCCTGTGCCATCTGGAATGAAAAGCTGATGACTTGAGTGTATCTCCTGAGTGAGGAGCCTTTGGGATGGAAGGGTCTGACCCTCAGATGTAGTTTTTCTGTTTCAGTGTTATGTTGCCAAAGATATATAAATTTCTCTAAGCCTCAAATACTCTTTGGGCAAACAAAGCCTTTCTTAAGATATGACTGAACCTATTTTTAAACTAATCACAGAATGGCAGAGGTTAGAGGAGACCATTTATTCCAGTGCCTCTGTCAAAGCAGAAAAGCACTCAGATGGGTCTTGAAAGTCTCCATAGAAGAATACTCCACAACCTCTTCAGGAATGCCTATTCCAGTGCTCTTTCACCCTCATATTTGAAGTTTTTCCTCATGTTGAGGCAGAACTTCTTGTGTTCCAGTGTGTATCCATTACCCCATATCCTATCACTTTGCACCAGTGAAAAGAAACTGGCCCATGCCAATTGACAACCCTCCCTTAAGGTATTTTTAAACATTGATCAGATCCCCTCTCAGCCTTCTCTTCCCTGGACTAAACAGTCCCAGGCCTTTCCTCATAAGAGAGAGATTCTGTTCCCCTTAATCATCTGTGTGGCCCTCCATTGGACTTTCCAGTAGTTCCCTGTGTCTCTTGAAGGGGAGCCCAGAACTAGAAACAGTAGTCCAGATAAGGCCTCACTAGGGGAGAGAAGAACCTCCCTTGACCTGCTGGCCACACTGTCATTGATACCCCCCAGAAAACTATTGGTCTTGGCCACGAAGGCACGTTGCTTTCTCATGGACAACTTACTGTCCTTCAGGACTCACAGGTACTTCTCCATGGAGCTGCTTTCCTAACCTGTACTGGTGTGTGGAGTCCTACACCTGAATGAGAATAACTCTACACTTGTCTTTGCTGAATTTCCTTAGATTCCTCTCTGCCTGACCCCCAGACTGTCGAGATCTTGCTGTATGGCAGCACAGCCTTTTGGTGTTATCAGCCAATCCTCTCAGTTTCATATTGTCAGCAGACACTTGTGGGCACACTCCATCTCTTTATATAGACTGAAGGTGTTGAATAAGACTGGGCCCAGTACTGACCCCTGGGTAACACCACTAGCTACAGGCCTCCAACTGGAGTCTGCAGTGCTGATGACAACCCTCTGAGCTCTGTTGTTTAGCCAGCGTTCAGTACGTCTCAAAGTCCACTCATCTACCCCATACTTTCTGAGATTACTTAAGGATGTTATGGGAGACAGTGGCGAAAGCCACAACATTCACTGCTCTCCCGTTGGCTGCTTAGCTGATCACCCTGTCATAAAAGGCTATCAGATTGGTCAAGCATGATTTTCCTTGGTGAATCCATGCTGACTACTCCTGATAGCTTGCTTTTCTCCCATGTACTTAGAGATGGCCACCAGAATGAGATGCTCAATCACCTTTCCAAGTATGGAGGTGAGACTGACTGGACTGTAGCTTCCTGGGTGATACTCCTTGCCCTTTTTGAAGACTGGAGTGACACTGGCTTTCCTTCAGTTCTCAGGCACCTCTCCTGTTCTCCATGGTCTTTGGAAAATGATGGAGAGTGGCACAGCAATAACATCACCCATAGATAACTTTTCTCCAAAACATTGTTCCAGGCTTTTTGCTCATTGTTTGATATTGAAAAGTACTTAATTATGAAGTTGAAAATGTTAATTTACCTAAATAGATATTCTATGACCTGAAATGAAGATGCACTGATAAAGACTTTTAGAAACCTTTTGTGGAGGCAGCAGTCAATCATGTAAAAGGTATGCACTGAGTGGATGGAAAGAGGTGAAATACTGCCAGTATTCTGTGCAGATGTGTTTTATGCCACAGTTGTTTTAAGAAGTAATAAAAAGATCTTAAACTGATTTAGTAGGTAAAAAGTTCCTATTCTTTATTAATACACTTTGAATACTGTTCCTGTTCCTAGTGATCTGTTCAGAACTGTACCCAGAGGAAGTTCTTTGATTTTCAGACTGACATGACTTTTTTTTTCTCCTCTCATTTAGCCTTTGGTGTTTGGTGCCATGGTACACAGAGATGAAGCTTTTGAGACCATATTCAACCAATATGTGAAAATAACCTCTGCGTCATCAAGTAGTGAGAGCTAGTATTGTACTCTAGGAGACCTAAAGGAACCTTTCTAATTTTAGAACTTGGTAGTGAAAAAAAAAAAGAACATCCTCATCTATTTTGCAATAATTTTTCTTGTCTGGTGGTTTATATTCTCTCTGTTACATAAATCAAGTGTATTTTATATATGCCTTCATGTTTGTTTTTAAGGGTTTTGTAAAAAAAGTTTAAAAAGGAGAAAAAAAAAACAAAACACAAAAAAACCCCCAACCAACAACCGAAAAAAACCCACAAACAAAACCAATAAAATGAAACAAAGCAGTGAAAGTGCTGTCATCACTATTAGCCTTGCACATTAAGCACTTATAATGTTTATTTACTGACATAAAGCTCGGAGGATACTTAAAGAACTAGCTAAATAACAAAGTGAAGCAGGTTAATCCCTTGAACTCCACTCATATCACTAGGGATACATTTGTCCATGTATCCATTACTTTTCCCCAAGATGTGAGAATGGTAACTGCAGCAGCTTGAGTTCTCTTTTTCTCAGCTCAGAGTTTTTGCTTAAGTTCTTTATTAAAGCTGATAGCACACCAAGGAAGTATTATCATCTTAGTATTTCCATATATATAACTGCACTTAAAATAATTCCTTTCTAATTCTTGCATTTCAGAAGGATGTTTTCCCAGTCTGGTTAGGTTCAATTTTTCCTGCGTAGTTGTTTAAATTGCTTGTACAGTGAATTGGAAGAGAAATTTGTGACTATATCTTCCTTTCTTAATTAACCAAAGTGGGAGAAAGGAAGGCAGGCAGATACTTTTTATAAAAGAGGGCACTAAAATGTTGTTCCTAAAATGTTAGGCATCATATATTTGTATTTCTGTAGATACTTGACACAGAAGGGCTCAACTATTGTACATGTTACATGTACGAGGTGTTTGTATGTTCGTGCATTAAAGACTTGCAGGCTTTTTGTGTCAGGGGAGTTGGAAATAATGAAACTCGAGATAGGAGTTTTTCTTTTTTTTCCAAATGTAGCTTTTCTCCTGAGCTACCTTGTAATAAAATAGCATTATAATGTAGCAGCTGAAAGCACTAGTTTATATTTCAGAGCATAATTTGAGACACGTTGATGTGTTGCTCCTTTTCCCTTGGCAAAATTAAACATTAATAACAATTAAATCGAGCAACCAGGTAACACAGGAGGGTTGTGCTCCTTCTCTAAACTCTCTCAGGCCTTTTTAGCAGACAAGCACATATTACCCTTTTGTCTTTAATATTAGAAAGCTTTTATACTTTGTATAGCACCCAACTGAGAGGTTTAGAATTTTATTTGCATTTTCATGGAAGCACAGTAGGAGTTACACCAGGCCTTTTGCTCTGTCTTTGGAGTTAAATATTTATGGATGTCTCCAGACACTATATGAATGTCCTCCCCAAAAAGTAATGGAGATGCAAATTCTTATGGGACTTGACTTGATGAATCTTTCTTTTATTTTAAGCAGCAGGTTCTTTTCTTTATAGGGAAATGAAGGAAGGAGAAGGGAGACAAACATAAGAGGATGTTTAATTCTTATCACAGTTTTTTTAAGTTGCTCAACAAATGCAAAAGTAATGAAGAACGTGGCAGTCCAACTGTACAAACCTTATTGCATTCTGGCCCTTAAGAGGTATGATATGAGGACCTTAGTATGAATTTGATAGAAAGAAATACTGTTGAGTACTGTGATTTGATTGGGTATTGTCACATGAAACACTGATGGGGTAAAACTGTCCTGAGTGGGAATGTGAACAAGAATGAGAGAAAATCCATCGTAATAGCTAAAATGCTGTTTTTGAGTTTTCCCTTTGGAGTAGCACATGGATATGTCTTCATGTGACCTGGAAAGGGGATGCTTTTCTAAAACCTCCCTGGGTATGGTGGAACTAAGGGCCTGAAAACATAAAATGTAAGTGAAGCTGGTGGGAGAGCAGCCACCACCTAATAGCTTGGCAGTTTACAGTTTCTTCACTTTACACTTACAGGTTTTATGTTCAAATGAAAATCCTTGACTTAATTTTTTTTCATCAAACCTACTTTAATCTCTTTATGTAATTGCTGTATACTATCATTTGACTTTCTTCTCTAGAAACTTCCCTGAATAGTGTGACTGACAAATAGGCATTAAAAATTGCTTAATGTAATGCAAATCTTAATCAGATTCATTTGTTTAGTCTTAAAAAAAATCCCTTGGGTGTGTTTAAGGTAATCCTTTTTTTGAAGAAACAGAAAACTATATTTTTTACAGAGAGCATGCTCTTTTTCTTATTCTTGTATCATTTTTCAAGTGTAATTTGTACCTTTGCTCTAGTCATAACCACAGTTTAAGTAGGAAATTGGTTGACTTGCACTTCTCCCACCCATCACCAGCTGACACTAGTATGTAGGATTCTCCTAGATTCTGCTTCCCGGAGAAGCTATAGGTCCTATATTGATGGTGCCAGGATAATTAATCATACCTAGGCTTCTGAGAGGGAGAAAACATCATCATTTTACCGGACTGAAACGCCTCATGCATGCAACACGCTCCTAAAACATTTTGGTTTTTTTTTTTAGGCGGGGGACACACAGACACACAAAGTAATTAGAACCTTCTTACAAAACCTGACGAGCTTATGTTTGAATTACTCCGCACTTTAACAATGTGAACTTAAAACTTAGCACTTCTTAAAGCAGTAAACCTAGTGCAAACTGCAATGCAGCGTTTTTTCATTCTGGTATGTGGAAAACAGACTGGATTTAAAAAACCACACAAGCTGTAATATAACCGACAAGTATCTGTGTACATATCTTGTGAAGTTCACTTTACATGGGCTTGTCCAGCCTCCTGATACACAACTGCTCCTGTGGCCTAATGATTTCAGAGATTACTGGACACAGGTGGTAACCTGGGTGTAATTGCTGATGCATTTGCTCATGCTTTTCCTACTGCTGCACCCTCCCAGGTTTGGAGGGCAGAAGGGGATGATTTGTGAGTAAATACCTACTTCTAGAATTACATTGAAGCTCTCACCTTAAATCCCAATATTCCTACCTAGTTTTGCAGTATCATCTGCTGTGCTTTAGTAACAGGCTGGGTCATGCCACTTGATGTAAAGTGTTACTTTCTAATAGCAGCAAGAGATGTTCTGGTCATTCTGTCTGTTTGCTGTTTATATTTGCAGTTCTTTTAATACTTGTGGGTCATTGCTGGATCATTTATGCATAATTGGATTTAACTTCTTTAGAAGCGCATCAGTTAGTTTGAGTCCCTTTTCAAGAGACAAAATGAAGAAGGGAGATGAAAACTGACTGCTTTAATTCTTTATTGGTGACCATTTAAATTCAAAAGGCAAAAAAAGCTGAAATATGAAATCATGCCTTTCCATGCTCTGTAGCTTTTGTGAGGCAAGATTGAATGAAATAAGCTGTTTATTAGTAGCACATCACACAGGATGCCAGCAGCAAAGCCCTACCCCTGTTTCTGCAGATAAAGAGAAAAGAGATTTTACCCAGTCATGAAGAGATGAAAGGATGTATTTTTTTTTTTGTTACTTAAACTTGTATTAAAACATTGGTAGTTTTTATTGAATTCTGTACATTTTGGCAGACATTTAATTTCTACTAATCACTGAAACATAATGGATGTTAAAATTTTTATGTCTGAAGTTTGAGTCTCTATTTTGAAGTTGTAAATAAGACATTATCAGTGTAACTTCTGTTTGACAAAAGACTTATACAGTATGAAGAATTGAAATGATGAAATGATTTGCCCTGTACATTTTTTAAGAAAATCCTGTTTGTTTAAAAAGTCTTGTATAAATTATAATTTTTATTTAAATAAAACTAAAAATGCTTTGTGCTAATGCTTCTTACAGACTTCATAGAATTTTAGAATCATTTAGATTGGAAAAGACCTTAAAGATCAGAATGCAACTGTTTATCCAACTCCACCAAGTCTGGTGCTAGCCTTTGCCCCTCAGCACCACATCTGTCTGTATTTTACACTTTCAGGGATGCTGATTCAGCCACCTCCATGGGGAGCTTATTCCAGTGTTTCGTAACCTTTTCAGTGAAAAAGCTTCTTCTACTATCCAGTCTAAACTTTCCCTGGTGCAACTCGAGACTGTTTCCCCTTATTACTAGAGTGAAGAGACCAAAACCAACCTCTCCACATTCTCTGTTCCGGTAGCTGGAGAGAGTGGTAAGGTCTCCTCTCAGCCTCCTTTTCTCCAGACTAAACAACCCCAGTTCCCTCAGCCACTCCTCATAGCACCCCTCCCCAGCTTCATTGCCCACCCCAGGACCTTGATGTCTGTCTTGTAATGAGGGCCCGAAAACTGAACACAATATTCCAGGTGCAGCCTGATCAGTATTGAGTACAGGGAGACAATCACTTTCCTGGTCCTGCCTGTCACAATATTCCTGATACAGACCAGGATGCTATTGGCTTTCCTGGCCAGCTGAGCATGGTCATCCAGCTGTCAGTCAGCACCCCCAAGTCCTTTTCTGCTGGGCGGCTTTCCATCTACTCTGCCCCAAGCCTGTAGCATTGTATGGGGTTGTTACAACCCAACCCCAGGACCTGGGGCTTAGTCTTGTTGAACCTTATACAACCCATGGATCCAGCCTGGTCAGATTGCTCTGCAGAGGCTTCCCACTTTTGAGCAGGTCAGCGCTCCCACCCAGCTTAGTGTCATCTGCAAACTTACTGAGGGCACTTAAGAGAATTAGTTCCAGTACTGAGCTCTGGGGAACACCACTATCTGCCATCCACCAACTTGATTCAACATCATTTCCTACCGCTCTTTTGACCTGACCATCCAAACAGCTTTTAACCTAGCAAAGCATCCACCTATCCAAGCCACGAGCAGCCAATTTTTTCCTGAAGGGTGTTGTGGAAGGCAACACCAAATACTTAACTGCATTCCAGGTAAACAACATCGACAGCCTTTCCCTCATCTTCTAGATGTGTCACTTTGTTAAAGAAGATCAGGTTTGTCAACCAGGATCTGCCCTACATGAATGTATGCTGACTGGGCCTGATGCACATGCTGCATAACTGCGCTCAAGATAACCTGCTGCATGACCTTCTCTGGCACTGAGGTCAGACTGGCAAGTCTAGCTCCCTGGGTCGATATTCCAGCCTTTCTTGTAGATGGGTGTCACATGTGCTAATCTCCAGCCTGGAAAGACCTTTCTGGTTAGCCAAGATTGCTAATAAATGATGGAATGTACCTTGTGGAGTGTTTCTACCAGTTCCCTCGGTAGTTTTGGATGGATGTCTTCCAGTGATGCAAATTTGTGCATCTGAGTGATGTATCAGGTCAATAACCATTTGCCCTTTGATTCATTTACTCTTCTGACTCGATGGTATAGGTATCTGGTGAAGAACTGGTCCTACTACTAAAGGTGGAGACAAAGAAGGTGCTGAGTATCTCAGTCTTTTCTTCATGTATTGTTCCAGTTTAAGACAGTCTGCTCTCACAAGCAAGACTCCCCCCACCCCGCCACAGAATGTCCTGGCCTGAGGTAAGTTTAGTGAGATGAGATGATCTACAGTTATCTTAGCCTACTTCACAGGGAAGCACAGCAAAAGCAGAAGCAGCAGTAGAAGCAGGTGATAAAATTGCCCCCTGAGCCTGCCCAGCAGAAGGGACAAGCACCCCAAACCCAGAAACCAGAAGCAGCAACTGGAAACGGGAGGCCTCTCATGTCACAATCCAAACTACCAGCCCCATGATGCTCTGCTGTGGCCCTGCGTGACCACTATGTCCCCACCTGCATCCTGTAAAGGATGACAGTTCCTCTTAGTTGTCCTTTTGTTGTTAATACATTTGTTCTCTTTGGCAGCTGAAGCCAGGTTGATTTCTATTTGGGCTTTGGCCTTTTAATTTTCTTCATGCATTGCCTCACAAAACCATTGTTGTCTTCCTGGGTGGCCTGCCCCATCTTCCAATGGTCATGAACTCTCCTTTTTCTGCTTACTTGCAACTAAATGTCTGCATTCATCCAGGCTGTCGTCCTTCCCTGCTGACTCATCTTTGGGCATGTGGAGATGACCTGTTCCTGTGCCTTTAAGATTTCCTTCTTTAACCATGTCCAGCCTTCCCGTATTCCACGGCCCTTCAGGCCGCTCTCCCAAGCGTCTCTGTCAGCCAGTCTCTGAAACAGGCCAAAATCTGCTCACCAGAAGCCCAATGTGGGAGTTCTGCTGAGCCCCCCTTTTTACTTCTCCAACCGATCTTTGTGATCACGGTGAGACTTCTCCCACATGTCTGATGAATATTTTATCTTTCTCTGCATCCTGACTGTCTATCAAAACTGCCTGATTTCTTGGAGCAAGGTGAGTTAGTGCTTTTTGGCAGATTCACCACTGGGGAAATGCAGGTGGGTTTCTGTTCTCACTGCTTTTGAAGGCCAAGGACCATACTTCTATTTTAAAGTGTAAATTGGAGCTAACTTACTACCTCTGCTGGTGCATTACTCGCAGGCTTCCTTTTTCTCACACTGATATGTGGCTTTTCCCCAAATGGCTTGCACAACGAAGGGGAGAGGATGCTTCTTGAAACCATTAAGAGAGTGCTAAAAAGCAGACTATCTTTTCTTGACAATGGCAGTTTTCTTGCTGTTGCAAGCTTATGTCAAGCAAAACATGCTTGTAGAGGAATGAACATAGAAATGGCTGTCTACTGCAAAATGGTATTTGAGAAGGGCTGAACCTTAGCCAGATTTTGCTTGGGTATCTCCATGCTACTCCTGAGCAGAAGGCTGAGTTTTTAACCTCTCACAGTAAGAATTTCTGAAAATCCTCTCCCCAGTTTTTCAGGTCAGAGAAGTATTTGGGAAGGGTTGTTCCTAGCATAAAGTCTGTAAATCCAACAGCTATATGCAATGTTATTTCTGCTTTTTGACAAAATGGTCTGGCCTGACCACAGACATTATTAAGACACAAATATCAATGTAGATATTAATATTGATATTAATATTAATAATGATATTAAGCAGACACACAATGAGAATAAGACTCACACGAGCTGTTTCTAACCAAAATGATTCCTAAAGCTATCATGCAATTCTATAAATCTGCAGAGATGTGATCTGTGGAGCATTTGGCAAAAAAAGCCCTTTGCAAAAGAGGTTGAGGGGAGGATGGTCAAAGGGGCATTTTGTTGGAACATATGTATAGCAGCAGCCTTTACCTTTCTTGGGGGAAGGGCTTAGTGTACCAATGCAGAGCTTTGCAGTATTCAGAGACCTTTTTTTGCAAACACACTGTGTGTCAGATGCCTGCAGGAAACATATGAACAGTGTTGGTTAGTGGACATGCTCTAGGAAAGTTTCCAAAGCTGCACATTCTCCTCCTGAAAACAGCAAGTGAAGTTGACTATTTATGACTTTAAGGATAATAAAGGATTCATTCATTGGGGATTTTTCAGCCAGTGTTTCTCTCCAGAGTTTTACCTTAATTTTGCCTATGTGCTGGTGGACATGTAGCTGTGTCTGCTGACAGATAGGCCAAACCCTTCCCTTTCCATGTGCAGCAGATGCATTTACATGAAGGCAGGCTTTCTTTTTCTAAACCCTTAGCCCTTGTACCCAGTCATTGTGCTTCTGCACCTCTCCCCATTTCAGTTCCTAAAGCTGCTTCCAGCTGCCCCTTCCTCCCACACGAGCCAAGGACCACCATGTGGTTCAGGAGGTAATGGTGCCTTTGGGTGCTCCTGTTGCTGAGAGGCTTCTCTGGCACTGCCTGGAATCTGATTCAGCAAGACTGGGAGTGCTCCTGCCTGGTTTAGCAGGTCAGCCATTTTTGTGGTTATATCTGCTGGGAAATTTGGATCTGAAATGAGGGTTTTTTCCTAGAAGAAAGTTGTGCTGCCTCCTTTAGCAAACAGAGGTGGGGAGGAAAATGGCAGAAATGGTTTTGTCTCATTTCTTGCAGCTCTCCCAGGGAAGCACAATGTTCTCCCTCTTTTTTCCCTATGCTCATCATCTCTTTAAAGTGCAGCTTGGACAGACCTGTACTTCACTCAGGTTCAGAGATGCATAGAATATCTTAGGTTAAAAGGAACCTTAGAGATCATCTACTTCAACCTCCCCGCCATGGACAGGGACACCTCTCAACTAGACTCAGCTGCTCAAGGTCTGATCCAACCTGGCCTTGAACACCTCCAGAGAGGAGGCATCCCTAACCTCCCTTGGCAGCCTATTCCAGAGTCTAGCCACCCTCATACTGAAGAACTTCTTAAGATCCAGGTTCAGACCTGGTTGGTATAACATATGGGTAGATACAGGATCAGATTGTGAGCCTGTGTGGAAAGGAAGTTGTTGATGGTGGTGGTGTCCTGAATCTTGGCAAAAAAATCTCGTTTTGACTTGTAATTTACGTGCAGACATGTTTCTGATTGTAACAGTAGCAGCAGCTGTGGAGAGAAAGCTCAGGCTTCCCAGATCCCTGTTGGCACATGCCGGCATGAGAATTTTTCTCAGGCATGCAGTTTCTAACACTTGACGCTTTTAAAACGTAAATGGGAATACTTTGCATTCTCAGATGGGGTATGTCCCACTCCTGCGTTGCCCCTGTACCCTTAGTCTGTGAAGAAAACACCATCTTGCTGTGCCAGCAGTTTTAATGTTTGCTATCTTTACCTTGGTCTTTAGAATTTTGCTCCTTTGCTTTTCAAATGCATAGACTGCCGGAGATGTGGAGCTCAGCAGCACCAAACTGGAATGGGGACTGGTTGGCTCTGGGCTATGCCTCAGCTTTGCCTGTAGCCTGAGGCACTGCTGGTGTTGACAGATTCCTGTGACACCTCTGGGAACCTTACCTACAAGCTCCACATGAAAATGTATCACAGAAGGTATTTATTAAGCAGTTTGTGTTGTTCTATAGCTGAAATTCTTCATAATGCTGCATTATAATCCTCCTTGCTGCTAACACTTTTGCTGGAGAATATAAAGTAGAAAATGTAGATGCCAGATTTCAGTTGCTTTTAAGTCTTAGTTCTTGCTTTTATGAATTAGATTTTTTTTTTTCCCAGTACTGTTAAGAAAGCCCTGATGAGAGATTCCTTCCCCCTGCTTTTATCAGTGCAATTTTGGCAGTCACATCAGAATCAGATTAGCCGATGTGAGAAGACCTGAGTGGCTGGCGGGAGATGCCATATGCTGTGGCAGGGAGGGCACAGTATTGACAAACTCACTCTGACTTCCAATTTCTGGCGAAACTGAATCTCAGAGAAAGATTAAATCTCAAATGGAGGTGCTTTAAAGATCCGGTGGTGGGCACCCAGCACATCAGTTGTCCAAATGGACAAAGCTGTTGAATTTTTTTTTGGCTTGAAGGATCCTTACAGTGCCCACAAGGTTGATGACTCCTCTGAGCCCATTTTGAGCTATTCTGTTGGCTTTAGCAACTGGTTGGAGGTGTTTGCACTGGGCTCCGGGCTCCTACACAGCTGTATGGGAAGGTAGGATGAAGTGGCTCACATATGCACAACACAGAGAGCAATCGGAGCAAGGCGATGTCCCTCTGCAACTTCAGGCAGGGTACAAGTCACTGCTTCATTCACCTCTTGGCCAGGAAAGCCGTCACCTTTCCACGATCAAGCGTGTCCCAGCTGGGACAAGTGACAGAAATTCCTGGGGTTTGTGCCTCTGGCAAGTGACATGCCCAAGCCACCGGTGAGTGGGCAGAAGTGGAAGGGGGTCCTGCTTTTCTCTCCTGTGGCTACGGTCAGTTTCAGTCAAAACCTAAGCTTTTTGCAAAACAGGTTCTTGTTTAGGCCATTACGCTCATTTCCACCTTCTTCCACAAGTTGTTGTGTCCCTTACGGTTTTCAATCAGTTGCCTATGTGGGAAGGACTGCACTGCCTGCACCAAGGTACCGACAGCAGCCACGCTGAGAAGACAAGAGCACTAAGTCTCATCTGTCTTCAATTGTTTAACTGTTTCTGTCTGGTTTTGTTACTGTTTCGTGTGGCTCCTAAAGTGCAGAAACTACCTGATCTTTCATTTTCAGAGGCTAAATCTGCAGATCAGACCTAGCCAGCAGCAGAGCCAGGAGAATCATGCTGCACCAGCCTGGGCTCAAGAGACCCTTGGTCTCCTTTTCCTTTTGCTATAAATGTAATGAGTGAGACTTGTAACTAATTTGAAGGAAAGCACTTGCAAGGGATGAACTTGAAGTGCATGTACCAGATCTTGGTTTGATGCTTGCCTTAGGAAGAGCTACATTGTAGTCTGTCTAATTGTGACGGTTTGGGTGTTATCCGGCTCCCCTCCCCCTTTGGAAATCACCCAGAGTAGACTAAGCCGGCTCTGGAAATTTGAATGA